>JAHBCN010021158.1:0-14348 GCA_019359885.1 Listronotus oregonensis | reverse complement strand
ATTAAAATGGGGGACAAGGCAACACAGTTTCCCTTAGGTAAAAAAAGCAATTTAACGAAATTCCTTATCCCAAAGTTAAAAACTAAGATACAGAGCGTCAAATTTTTAATATTTTTTTCTTTTTTTCGTAAAAATTTTCCCCTTTTAAAAGACATGCTCCAAATTGGGGAATTTGGGATTTTTTGAGGCAGGAAATTAAAAGATATTTTGATGTTGCTAGTAAAGGGCTTTCCTGGGCCTTTTCCACTTTTTTTGGGATGGAAAACCTTTTTTAAAGCCTAGTTTATTCCCTTTTATTAAAAAAAAGTTACCATTCCCGCTGCTTTAAAAAATGTATATTTTTTGGTCTCGGACCATTTTTTTCGAATAAACCCCTTTAAAACCCCCAGTTTTCCATGGAAAGTTTGGCCAATTGTTTCCCCCTTTAAAAGAAAAGAACAGCTGACGGGGTCCCCAGGGGAAAAAACCCAAAAAACCCCCTAACCCCCCCTTTAAAGGGTCAATGAGGATTTAAACTTTTAGGGTGTTTTTGGGAAGGTTATAGGGGTTTTGGGTTGTGTCCCCAAAGCGTCAGGTGTTGAAAAGTATTATTTTTGCAAAGTTTGAAAACAAAATAAAACTCAATTTCCATAAAAAAAATTTCGGAATCCTTTAAAGGGGTTTATCTAAAAAACAGTTGCTTGTGAGAATTTATTAAGGTATCCCTTTTTGACGCACAGGAATTAAAGTAATTTTTTTTTAATAAAAAAAATAATTTTTAGAAAGCTAGAATGTTATGCATCTAAAACAAGTGCGGTATGCCGGGGGTGGCGCCCTCTACTATCAACATCAAAAGCATGGACGAATTTAAATTTGTCGCCTCAAAAAACCCCCCAAATTAAACTTTACTGACCGATATTCATTTAGTTAAAAATTTTACAAAAAAGCAAAAAAAAAATTAAAAGTTTGACACCCTGTTTTTAGTTATTATAGCTTTGGGGGTAAGACAAGTTTACTTAATTGCATTTTTTCGACCTAAGGAATCTGTTTTTGCTCTGTGTCCCATTTCTTTGGGACACCCTGTATATCAAGTTAATAAAATAAGTAATTCTTGATAATTTTTTCTTTGGGATGCTTAAGTTCGTGAGCACCAACGTAGTCGGCGCCTATGGTAATAACTATAACCTAATCAGTCCATCTTACAAGCAGCTACCGTTAACCCATACTCCTTTATTCTCACTGTACATTTTAGCAAAATCATCGTTGATGAGTATCCTCATAGTAAAGGACCAAAGTGTAGGCAGCATCAAAGAACTTTATCTAAAATATCGGCCGCTGTCAAGACTGAGCCGCAATTATATGCCGGCGCCTGCCTTATTCGGGCTGTATTATCGTCATTATATAAAAGTCATCATCATTATGTTCTGGACTACCTAGCTTTCTAAACGGCCGCTAGTCACCGTCTGCTGCAGGGTACGACTCGTCGTCGATTTGTTTTCTGGGTACTTTTTTGCCCATTAGGAAGATTATTGGCCGATAAGGGTACGCTAGAAAAATTATCTACTAAACGAACGAACATTTGTTATTTTCAATATACTTTTATATATTTTTTGGTAAAATCGTATCGAAATAATAACTTTTCAATCGTCATTTTGATGTCAAAAAACGTCTTTTACTCAGGTGTGCTTAAAAGTTATGTTTAGCCCCCAAGAAAAATAAATCAAAATGTATCACTTTTCAAATCATTTATTTATTATACCGGGTGGTGCGTTGCCGAGCGCAACCTAGGAAATCCTATGTACATTTTAAAGGGGTTAATTATTGGCTCCCCTGTACTTTTTAAAAAAAAAAAAATGTAGGAAAAATTTTTAAAAGAGACCAATCTGAAAACCCCCTGTCCAGGTTTAAAAAAAATTTTAAATAAGCAAATCTTAAATATTTAATTAAATGAAATTGTAAAATTACCAAATTTTGGTTCAGGAAAAACCAAACAGAACCAGCCACCAGCAAAAATTTTTTATAAGGCTTTGAAATTACGACAACCTAATACAAGATTTTTTTTTATTTCATCAATCTCACAACCAATTTACATTCAAAGAAAAGACACGTTAAAAATATTTTTTTTAAAACCTTTTTTTTTTGTAACATTTAAGTTTAATAATATCAATTATTACTATCGATCATTAAAAAAAATTTTCATACTAGAATTTAATTAAATCAAAGCAATTTTTAAAAAAAATATTTTAAAATATCTCTTTTGGTTAAAGATCAATTTACCTGGCTGGCCAAAGTATCCGGTCCCTTTTGGCCAATAATATTGCCTTAAAACCATTTTAGGTATTCTAACCATACGGGATTATGGGGGGGCAACCTCCATTTGGTCCCCCGATCATTTGTTTTTCCCCGAACAACTTCTTCAAGGGGGCCAATTTATTTAAAAAAAAGGGCAAAAAATGGTTTCGCTGTCAGGTTATATCCAAAAAAGGCCAATAATTGGTTCGGGAAAAACCCAGAATACATTTGTTTTTGGGGATATTGTGTCCGAGTATGAACAAAGTGATGTTCTTTTTTTACCAAAACCGGAATTTTGAACATTTGGTTCATTTGTGAGGGTAATTTATAGGGAAAACAAGATTTTTAAAAAATTCTATTGTTATTTGATCTTTCCATCATTTCAAAACAAAAGGAATTCTTCGCTATTCATCCCTTTTTTTTTTTTTTTTATCTTGGGGGAGCCACGAAGGCTGATCCTAAACAACTACCGTGGGTGTCTTCAGTGTGGTGAGAGGGAGTTTGTTCACACGGGACTTAAATTTTTGGAGATTGGGAGGAGAAGGAAAAAAATTTTGGGGCAGATTCCATATTTTGACCTCTAGGGATGAAGGAACGAAGAAAGGGAAGTTCGGGGCTTTTTTAACTGAACTGTAAAAGAATGCATAAAAGTTGAACTACGTGTTGCTCTTTGGGAGCTGAGAAAGGAATTATCGGCCAATTCGAGCAGAAGCCGGAAAAAAAACCATAGAAGGCGACAGATCCCCTACAGCTCGACGGTGGGCAAAAAAGCCTTTCTGTGAGCGTTGGATCATTAATAAGACGAACGGTCTTCTTTGAATGGAGTCCAGAATGCTAATGTTGTAGGGACGCCATTCCCAGACATGAAAACAATATTCTAAAAAAGGGTTATTTGGGATACATACAGAGGTACAGATTGGAAGAAGAAAAAAAATTTTCGGCTCGGGAAAGAAATCCCATCTTTTTGAAGTGCCGAAGCTATGGATAAAATGTGTTTGTGCCAGTTGAGGGTTTTCTCAAAAAACGCCGACAAGATTAAACGACTCTTTGTTCTGCAGAACTTGGCCCTCATATGTAAGGGATGGAGCAGACTTTTTCGCGACAGCAAATGACTGTGTTTTCGAGGCATTAAACTGAAAAATTTTTTGGGGCCCCAAAAGTTTGAGGTCTTGTGAAAGAGATATCTGCATTGACCTTGCGCTTGTTTTCGAAACGGTTACACGGTGGCTTAAAAATTGAAATAGAGTGGAGGGTACTATCGTTAGAAAACTATGAATGGGATTGATTGTGGAAGAGAGAAGATGTTAATGTGTAAAAAAACAGCGTGGGTGCCAGCACTGACCCTGGGGTACCCCAGCATTAATTTGGTAGAAGCTGGGGGAATGACCATCTACATTAACTGATATACGTCAATTAGAGAGGGAAAAATGGAAAGCCAAGAGCAAAGCTTAGGTGGAAGCCCCTGGAAGGGGAAATTTGTTAAGACGCCCATCAGAGCCTGATCGAAAGTTTGGGGTATGTCAAGAGCAACGATCTGGGGTTCCCCAAAAAACTAAGGGATTGTTCCAGTTGTGTGAGACAAAGGGAAGATCAGCTGTGGATCTACTTTGCCCCGGGAACCTATTGTCTATCATGTAAGATCTTATTTTTTTCCAGATATTTAAGATTTGGGAATTAATGAATTTTTTCCCTTACTTTGCAAAACTGGGGAAAGAAAGGTCTATAGTTGGGAAGGGGGACTTTTGGATCCTTTTTTTTGGGGGCAGGTTGCACACTTGCAGCTTTCCAACCTCCGGGAAAAAGCCTGTGTCGTAAGAGATTCGAAAGAGGGAGTTAAGATGGGTGCAAGCTCGGGGAACATTTTTTTAAGACGATTGCTGGTATGCCATCCAGCCCAGACGATTTTTTTTTATTAAGAGAAGAAAAAAATACCCCTTGATCTGTTTGACTTTAAAAATTATATCGGACATTTTATGGGAAATGGGGGCAACTTTTGGGAAAGGGGGGAAAATTAATAGGAGGATCAAGCGTAAAATTTTTGGGGAAAACCCCAAAATTTTTTGGCAAATAGTTCGGCTTTTCCTTTGGGGGTAGAGACAATTCCATCTTCAAAATTAGGGGGGGAAAAAGGGGAAATTTTTGAAAAAAATTCGACAATTTTTTTTTGGGAAAGGACCAGAAAGCTTTACTGGCATTTGAGAAAGAGAGAACTTTATCTTTTATTCGATTGTTAAAACGGTCTTCTGCAGCTGTTGCTTTTTTAAATTTATACAAATAATATTTGTGTTTTTTAAAAACCCATAATAGCGTTGTACACTAAAAAAAAAACCCCCTTTTTTGAACAAAAAGATTATGACATTTAGCCAAGTTTTTTTTGGGTTTTTTGAATAGGCCCAAATGCGAATCTCTTAAACCCAAAACCCCAAAATTTTTTTAAAAAAATTTCCGGTTTTTTTCTTGTGAGAACAGCCCATTTTTTTGGGTTTTTAATGCGAAATTTTTTTTTTTTAAAAAAAGTTAAATTTGTTCTCAGCTGAAGATTTAACTCTTGACCCAATAGTTTTAAATTTTTAGTGGCAAGAGCCCGGACTTGACTTTAAAAAATTATTCTTTTTCCCAAAAAAAAGGGATTGGTTTTAATTTAAAATCTTTCTCTGAGTTCAATAGCATTAAATATCTCCCCCAAAAAGCTTTCAGACTTGGTTTCAGAAAATTTTCTTGTTTCAAATACGGGATTGGTTTTTTTTTAAAATCTTTCTCTGAGTTCAATAGCATTAAATATCTTTTAAAAAAGGCTATCGGTTTGGGTTTTTAAAAAAATTATTCTTGCCCCAAATACGAGTTTGGGTTTTTTTAATTTTAAAAAGTCTTTCTCTGAGTTCAATAGCATTAAATATCTAGCAAAA
Organism: Listronotus oregonensis; assembly: GCA_019359885.1. Classification (NCBI taxonomy): domain Eukaryota; kingdom Metazoa; phylum Arthropoda; class Insecta; order Coleoptera; family Curculionidae; genus Listronotus; species Listronotus oregonensis. The sequence continues at coordinate 9,171 of JAHBCN010021158.1, read as the reverse complement.
AAGAGCTTTCGGATGGGCTTAAAATAATTATTCTTGTTTTTTAAATTCTTTTTTAAAATTTTTAAATTTTAAAAATCATTTCGGGGGGTTTTTTAATAGCATTAAATATCAAAGTACCAAGTTTTTTTTCCCCCTTTTGGGAAAAAAAAATGTTCTTGTTCCAAGGGGGCAGTTTACAACGTTTTCCCCCACTTGAACCACCCTTTAAAACCATTTTTTTATTAAAAAAAAAAGGGTCCCAGGAATCAAAAAAAAACGATAAAAAAAATGATTTTATTATAAACTTAAAAAATAGTTAAATTGTTATGGGTAGGCACATTTTTTTTTTTATACAAAAAAAAAAAAAAAAAATGAAGCATACGGCGTGACTGATGACCATGAAAATCTCATGAAAAAGGGGGATTCTTTTATCATGGGAAATGTGTTTTTCTCATAAACGGCTGCAAATGAAAAAAAAAAAAAACCTTCAATAATTTAAAAATTATTAGAAAACATTGGGCAACTTTTTCAAATTAAAAAAATGAAATGCCAAACGAACGATATCGTATTATCTCTTTCTAATGTATTTTTTTCCCCCTTTTTTTTATGTTAAGTCGGCCATTATTTTAGGACATTTTTTATGGGAAATAAAGAAATTATTTTATTTTGTGATAATTTGGTGAAAAAATTTTAAATTTTTTTAAAAACCCCACCTATGTGTTTTTTTTAAAGATTAAAAAATAGGTGAAAAAAAAAAACAAAATATTGCTGTCTAAAAAAGGGGGGGTTTTACGACACCGAAGCCATTTTTTTTAAAATAACTTGTCTTGTGACAAAATTTTGTTTTTTTCCCCCAAAAATAAGCCTATTAGAACAAAAAAAAATGCTGTTTACTGCAAAAAAAAAAATTTTTTTAGTCCAAAAGGGATTTTTTGGGGGAAATAAAGACATTAAAATTTTGCCCAAAAACTTGTCTCAAGAGAAAGTTTACATTTGGTTCCGTGTCACTATACCTTGGTTTAAAATTATGCATTTTTGTACGTTTTCTTAATGACCATGGTGTTTTATGTATAAAAATAATATAAATATTATACACGAGCCTATAAATTTTATACACGTTGCTATAAAATACCTACATGGTGTTATACCTATTCATTATATACTATAATGACAAACCCTATATGCCGGCTTGTAATTGGTTAAAAAAAAAAGGTATAGAAATATCAACCATATTGGCCAAAATATGATTAAACAAAAACATACGATTTTTTTATTAACATGGCTTTTGTTAAATCGTTGCCACTGATATTAATTTTTTTTGGTTTTTTTCTGTTTAACTGATCGTACAGTCATAAAATTTGGCTAATATGCATGGCGTCCATTACCCCGGCGTTAGACTCGACCTTGAAATTTTTTAAAATAATAAAAACAATATTTCACAATTTACATTGTCCTCCAACCTCAAGCAATTTTTACAAAATACACATACTTGCCAAAAAATTTTTTGTCAGCAAATGGCTTAGACGGCACGGGGCCCAAAAAATTTTTTTATTTGCATCGCCATTCCTCACGTTGCACGCACCCACACCCCAAAACGGGGGAAAAACCGGCCCCCGGAATAGCTTGCGTTTCAAAAAGGGTAAAAAAACTTTAAAAGGGGGGATTTTGTTCCCCCCAAAAAGGGCCCGTTTTTTGGAAATATTTTGAAGTAAATTTCCGTTTTTTAATTTCGGATTATGTTTTAATTTCCAAGGAGAATTCGGGAATTTAAAAATAAAAGTTTTTTAAATAGGAACCCAAAAAAAATTTTGAACGGGATGGAAAGTTTTTTCCCAAATTGGAAATGAGGAAAGGTTTTTTACGTTTAATTCAAACTTTAAACGTTCTAATCAAATTTTTTCCTTTGGGGAGTTTTAAATTTTTTTTTTTACCAAAAAATTTTTTCCTTTTTTTTTAAATTTTACAAAATTTTTTGTTCGGGTTAAAAAAAAATTTTTTTTAAAAAAAACCCAAAACCGGCAAAAAAGGTTTTTTTAATTTATTTTTTAGGTTAAAAATATTTTAAATTTTAATCTTTTTTAAATTTTTTATTAATTTTATTTTAGAAAAAAAAAACTTTTTTTTTAAAATTTGGAAAAAAGTTTTTTTAAAAACGTTTTTAATTCAAAGAAAAAAATTTTTTGTTTTTTATTTTTTTAAAACCTTTTTTTCCTTTTTTTTTAATTTTTTAAAAATTTTTTAATTTTTTTAAAAGGGGGGTTTTTAAATTTTTAAAAGGTAAAAAAAACTTTTTTTTTTTTTTGAAATTCAAAGCCCTTAAAATTTTAAAAAGAAAACCTTTAATTTTTGGGAATTTAAAAATTTTTTATTTTTTTTTTTAAATCAAATTTTTAAAAAAAATTAAAACCAAAATTTTGGGTTTAAAAATTGAAAAATTAAAAAATCCCTTAATTGGTATTAATATTAGAGTTTTACACCCAAAGTAAAAATTAGAAACGCAAAAAATAAAATTTCCTTAAAATAAAAGGGCAGTTAGAATCAGAAAAACGAGCGTCGATCGATAAACCGGCAATTTGGGAAAATACGTCTGGGTTTAAACCTTTTTTTTTTTTCTTTTACCCCTTATTCAAAAATCCCCGGATCGGAATCGGTTCCCAAGAAAATTTGGGTAGTATTCTTACTTTGGGGGATTTTTTTTTTGCAAAAAGGACGCGGTTTAAATTTTTTTTTTGGGAAAAAAAGACTTTATCGGTTCCCTATTTTTCAAAGTTTTAAAGAAAGGGTTTTTCCCAAAACAAAAATTTTAAACAAAAGTTAATTTTTTTTTAAAACAACCTTGAAAAAAGTTTTTCCTTTTAAAAAAAAAAAAATTTGGGTTTGTTCAAAAAAACCCAAAAAATTTTTTTTTTTTAAATTTTTTTAAAATTAACTAACATTCGCTTGAAGCAAAATATTTTCTCTTGTCTACAAGAAGTGACGATCAAAAAAAAATCAAGAGCGTTGGGGACTTTGACCCCAAAAACCCCCCTATTTTTTCAGTTTTTTATATATATATATATATATATATATATATATATATATATATATATATATATATATATATATATATATATATATATATATATATATATATATATATATATATATATATTTATATATATATATATATATATATATATATATATAATTTTGTGTCTATATTCAGGGGGGGCTGAGAATAGGACGTAAACCATTTTTCAACCCCAAAATGAAAAAAGGGGGTCCTCCCAAATTTTTTTTTTTTTTTTTTTTTTTGTGGACAAAATTTTTTTTTTTTTTTTTAAATTAAAATTTAAAATTTAAAATTTTTAAAAAACATACAACCCTAAATTTTTCCCTTCTAAAAAAACCTTTTTTTTTTAAAAGCGATATTGGGGGGGTGAGAATGAAGCCGGCCTTCTGTCTTTTCTCTTATTGTTTAGTTCAAAATAGATGGCGGTATATTAATTCATTTTTATACCCGGTAGATGGCGCTGTGTTTGGATTTCTAGATTATACATTTTATTAAACGTCATATTTGTATATTTTCCCCTGTCAATGATTTTATAATTGGGGTGGGGGAGACGGGTAGATGGAGGGGTTTTGGGGGGGGTGGGTAGGGGGTAGATAGGTAGACATACAGGTAGATAAATCGATAAATTTTTGTGTATGGTAAAATTCCCCAAAAAATTTGTTAATTTTCGACCACAATAAAATTTAAATGACAACCTTTTTTGGGAGACCCATAAATAAGTTGCCTGACAATTACCTTTGTGTAGGCACCGCACCTTTTTTTAAAGGGGACAGGTCCTGATTACCTACTTTTAAAAACAATTTTTTTTTGGTTAGCTATTTTGGATCTGAAATTACACCAAGTTCTTCTTTAAAATTTTTTTTTAAATAAATTTTTTTTAAAAAAACAAAAAAAAAAATTCATAACCTCAAAATCCAACCTAGTACGTACATTATGTCAGTTTAAATCAAAATTCTGTTTACACCATCGTGTTTACCGTCGTACGATCGGCTTGAATAAGTCCAATCCAGCAAAACAAGTGGATAAACTTAAAGGACAACATCGGATAAAAATATGAGTCCGAAACGTTTATACCCGTCACTTTAAGCAGATAATAATTATTGGATAGAATTTCTATCCGATGAAATCATAGATAGAACGTGGTCGATGTTTGGTTACAAACACGGTTTTTCGCTGAAAATCTCTCGGTTTTATTTTGATAACGTAATTCCACCAAGGGATAATAAAAGATTGAGCTTTGGCCATTACAATAACCGTTTCGAATAAATGAAAAAAAGACAAAACATGAGCGATATTTTATTCAGGATATTTCGATGTTTGCCATCATCGTAAAAATGGAAATATTTTGGGGTTTATGTTCCCAGCAACTTTATTACATCGGCTCGATATGTATAGATAATGTTTACTTTTGGAAAAAATAAATAAATTTTCAATTTTTAACGTTTCATTTTAAATTTTTTTAGCGTTTTATATAAATTTTTTGTTTTAATTTTCTAACCTGTTAATATTGCAATTTTCCTTTTTTTTTTTTTTAAAGATGATATTTTTTTTATTTTTTTTTTATAAGTAAAATTTTTAATTTCAAGAAAAAACTAAAGGGATTTAAGATAAAAAAAAAATTTTTTTTTAAAAATTTACCACCCTGAAAATTTTAAAACTTTTCATTTTCACCCTTTTTTATAAAAATTTTTTTTTATATTTTCCTGGAAGGGGAATTTAAAATATTTAAAAGAAAAAAAAATTTTTGGCCTTTTTTTTCCCCAATAATTCATTGGGGAAAACCCCCCAAAAAAAACAAAGAATTTTTTTAAAAATTGGTTTAAACCCAATTTTTTTTGGTTCCCTTTTTTTGGTTTCCCGCTAAAAAAATTTTTTTTTTAAATTTTCCCTTTATTTTAAAAAATTGTTTTAAACCCCCCCTTTTAAAAGGGGAAAAAACCCTAAATTTTTTTAAGTTTTTTAAAATTTCAGGTTTAAACCTTTTTTTAATTCTTAAAAATTTTTTTAAAGGGTTTTAAAAAAAAAAATTTAAAATAATTTTATTAATTTTAAAAAAATTTTTAACTTTTTTTTTTTTAAAATTTTCCCTTATTTTTTGTTGTGTTTAAATTTTTAAATTAAAGGTTTTTTTCTTTTCAAACCCCGGAAAAAACCATGCCCAAAAAAGGGGGAAATTTTTTCTTTGTTTTTTAAAAGGAAAAAAAAGGAAAAATTAAATTTTATCGCGGGGAAAAATACGCTTTGGGTTTGCAAAAATTTGGGTGAAAAGTTTGGTGTTGGAAAATTCCCCAAAAAAATAATATTATCAGGAAAAAAAGCTAAATAAATTAAAAGTTTAAAGAAGGTGTTAATTTAGAACAAAAAGGAAATTCCAAAAAGGGAGGATTGGCAGTAGATCAAGTCGTCCACAATTGGTTCTGCAAAGCAAAAGGTAAAAATGTTTCCCAAAATCTGGACCCTTAATTAAACAAAAAGCACTTGAGGCAGCAAGCAATTTAAAAGTGAAAAATTTTTGTAGCCTCGAATGGTTGAACAACTGTTACCCGGCAATACTGGTTATCCTTCTATAAAACCAATTATTCTTAATTTTAAAGGTGGCCGTTATGAAAGGGTTTTCTGTTTTTTGTTCAAATATCTTTTTTTGCATCTACAATGAACCGCTAAAACATCAGAATGGAAAGTACCAAAAAATAAACCTTTGACTTGCCATCCTTATTAAATTTTTGTCATTTTAGATGTTTTTTGATCTTTTATTTTATAAAATTATATGATGCACTTTGTGCACCACAATAGTTTTTTTGTTTAATATTACAATTATTAAACTTACAAACCAGCAATCATTTATGTCGGTGCGTTGGGCGCATTATGAAATTTTTTTAAATAAAAGATCAAAAAACGTCTAAAATGACAAAAATTCAGTAAACATGGCAAGTTTAAAGGTTTTTTTTTTGATACATACCATTCTGTTGTTTACCAATTTTTTGGAGATGTAAAAAAAGATACTTAACCCTATTATAAATATAATAAAATAACCCAAATTGAAACTTGGAATTTTCACAAATATGATGAGCGAAATAAGGCTGATCTTTACCCACCTCCGTTAGTCGTGCATTTTTCGAACACCCTGTATATGTCGGTGTCAAATTCTAACATCCGTCACTTCACGAAATTACTAGTCAGCAGATGTATTGCCGGCAAGCAGCGTAATCTATCTATATATAATTTGCTAATGTGGATATATTTATATGTAGGTAGGTATATATATTTATTTGTCTTCCACGTGATTCTAAAGTTATGGCTAGAGCAAAAAATTATGAAATTTGGCACAGTGGTAGTCTTTAGCAGTGGCTAGAACCTAACGAACCCCCGTTTTTTGAATTTCGCCCCGGGACAAAAATAGGAGCAAAAAGTGTTTTTTTACCGTTAGCCGTACGGACGGCGTCTTCGGAGACAGAGGCTACTTAATATTGCTCTCGCCTGGCGGAGACAGGCTTTTCATCTAGTAGCTTATATTTAGGTTCGTTTTTGTTAGTTACATTGGTTTTTCCCCTTTTTAATAATATAACTACCACCAAGAATAACGATTTCAGTTTTCAGTGTTTGACGCTAACATAATGTAACATGTAAAGGGATAATCTCCCCTTTGGGTATAATATAACTAAAAACAGTCAAAAAACTTTATTTTTATTTCTTTTGAATAAATAAACTTAATAAGAGTTAAAAAAATATATTTTTAAATTGGTGTCATCGAGCATAAAAAAGTAATAAAAGAAAATAACAAAATACAGCATAATTTAGTATTTATACCCCCTCTTAAAATGAAAAAAAGAATTTACCAAATTACGTCTACTTAGTATAAATGAACATTTTTTTTCTAAAAAAGTAAAATAATCAAAAAAAAAGAAAAAAAAAAGGGGGGAAAAAAGGGGAAAACGATCTTTTTGCAGACTAAAAACGAAGCAAGCGTATCACAAAAAAAATTTTAAAGAGAAAATATGCCGAAAATGTTTTATCTTGCTGAAAAACCCCTAAAAAAATAAAACTGCCACAAGCTTCTAAAAGCTTATTTAATGCTCGTTTTAGTTCACTTTACCTTTCTAAATAATAATTTAGTATTTAAAAGCCCCCAAGCCCCCAAAAATTTAAAAAAGCAGTTTAAAAATTCCCCTTTTTTTAAAAGAACAAAACAGATTTTCGTTAAAGAATTTTCTGGGAAAAGTCAACAAAACTTCATGATATGTGATTTAATTTGCCAAGTATATTAAATTTGTTCGGGAATAACAAGGCCAAAAGCAAATGTAAAACATAAAACGTAAACGAGGCATGTCACAAACAGAGATGGATATTTTATTTTCATTACGTACAAAAGGTACAATAATTCGATCCTATAAACTCTCACCATTTTTTTGTTGTGTGGTTTTTCAATATTTTTTAACTTTAATTTTATTTATTTTTTTTTTTTTTTTGGGGGAAAAGTAAAACTTTTTCAAGCAATGAAAAAAGTAACTTTTCCTCAAAAAAAAAATATGTTTTTTTTTTTAAACGTCGACAAATTAATGTAAAAACATCTTTTTTAATAGTAATAAAACACAGGGTTTTGGACCCCAAAAAAATTTGATTTTTAAAGTTTCCGGCCCCTCACGTCACAGTTTTTTTTTTTTTTTTTTTTTTCAGCGGACATAACCTTAAAATTCATGATATAAAAAAATAAAATTCAGTTGGTTAAATTTTTTTTTAACTTCCCTTTTTTGCTAGAATTTACTTTTCGAAAGGTTAAAATGTTTTTTTAGTTAAACAACAACTTCCTCGAGCGATTTAGGCCAAAAAACATAACGTCAAAAAAACCACATATCGAAAATACAGTATCTCTTTTAAAAGTGATGTTCACTTTTAATGTTTTGATGGGATTGGACATTTTTGAGTTTCTATTGTTTCCAGTATTTCTCCCCCCCAATAATTCTCTCCCAATGGATTTGGACCAAGCAACATAACCTCAAAAATACATGTAATCGAAAAATCGGGGTCCTTCTTCTAAAAGTTATTTCAGCTGCGACTTTTTTGTTGGGAAATGCACACTTTGAAGAGTTTCTATTGTTTCTAGTTTTTTTTCCCCTCCGAAGGTACCTTCCCATGGATTTGGGCCAAAAAACATAATTTAAAACACGGGGATAGCGATAAAACGGGATCCAGGTGGTTTAAATGATGTCTCTTTCTTTTTTTTGATGAAAAGCGCAGTTCAGAGGGCGTAAGGTTTTTTTAAGGTGAGAAATTTTTTGGGAAAAAGCAAAGATCCAAATTACAAAAAATAGTAAAAAATTAAACAAGAATTAAGAAGCTATAGGGTGCTTAAAGAGCATCCCAAAATTCACTTTTTGGATTCTCATTTAGACAAATTCCCCCGAAAATCTGGAAAAAACGAAAAGCAGGAAAAAAGGTTTCCCTCAGGTTATCAAGGTCTTTGGGACATCAACATGTTGGCGGATTACTGCTGGATACTTCCGTGGAACACAAAAAAAAGGCTTTAAAAAAGGGCTTTTAGCGGGGAGATGTAGACCCCATAAGCGAGTGCGCCGAAAATGAATTTTAAAAGTTAGACTTAGTAAGAGGCGAGGGGGCTCACTCAAAACAAGCTTAGTTTTATCGCTATCACGGGCTTTTGAGGTTATGTTTTTGGACTCTACCAACTGGATACCGTTTTTTTGGCTATCACGGGCTTTTGAGGTTATGTTTCTCGTCCCAAATCCTCGGAGGGGGGAATACTAGAAACAATAGAAACTCTACAAAGTGTGCAATTCCAACAAAAAAGTCGCGCTGAAATCATTTTTTGCAAAAGGACAATGAGTTTTCGATTACACGTATTTTTGAGGTTATGTTGTTTAGTCCAATTCCACCAGGAGAGTATCATCGGAGGGGGGAAAACTGAAAACAATAGAAACTCTTTAAAATTTTTTTAAACCCCCAAATTTTATTTTCGATATGTAAAATTTTTGAGGTTATGTTTTTTTTGGGCCCCAAAACGCTCGAGGAAGTTGTTGTTTAACTGGGAAAAAACTGGGGACACTTTAAAAGTGAAATTCTAGCAAAAAAAATTAAGTTGAAAAAAAATTTTTAAAAAACTGAATTTCATATTTTTTTTATCA
>JAHBCN010021157.1:0-14327 GCA_019359885.1 Listronotus oregonensis | reverse complement strand
CGTTAGTGCTACCACCGCTGCTACCATCACAAAAAACACCGACCATTCTATAGTGGGATCAGCTACATTTTCCGGGACATTTCAAAATTGTAATTTTTATTTTGGAAATAAAGTTTAATTTTTAGTGTTGTTTAAAGAAAAAATTATTTTTTGTATAAACTTGATCTTTATTGTGAGAGAAATAAAATTGGATAAGCAATAAAATTTCCATATTAGCGCATTAGGGCATTATCATAATGCCCGCTTATAATGCCCTGTAATTCTTGCCTTTGTGTAATAAAGAAATTTTACCTGCTATTTATCATAGTGTCAATAAACAAATTCGTTTATTGATTTTATTTTTATTTTACGTTTATTTGAAATGCTAATTCAGTCTAAGAACTAAGAAGAATCATCAAACAGCTTTTTAAAACGAATGGGAAATACGTTTTACTTTTAATCACCTACTTCTTAAATGTATTTGCTTTCATTTAGTGGAATACGTACGCTTTCTTTGACCTTTTAAACGGCGGATGGTCAAGCGAGGAAATATTTTATTGTAAACAGAAACAGGATACAAATTATTATTTTAAAAAGTCTGATACATTGCAGTTAAAATTTGAAAACTCGAAAAGACACGACAATTTTAGTTGTAACTTAAATGAATATTTTTAGCCTTCTTATTTCAACCCCCTTGGAGAGGTAGATTCTTAAATGGGAAAGGGGAAGTGGCACATCGTGTTAAAGGGCGTTCAGTTCTTTTTTCAGTGATATCCTACTTTGTTTTTTTGTCCAGAGGTTTCCGAATAATCGCGTTTTAAAGTTGCAGAAACAATTAAACTTGCCTCCATTAAGATTTCAGTTTCCAGGTTTATGTTTAAACAAAAATTATTGCATTGGATCTCCTTGGAGTACAAATAATTAGAAGATAAGGTGGCACCATGGGCGTAGCCAGACATTTTTCCAGGGGGCGAAATACTACAAAAAAACATCATAAACATTAACGTTTTTTTTCAAATTTCTATAAATGGCAACCGTTTCAAACTTTAATTGGGGATTTGCAAAGTAACCTCCAAAAATTTACATCAAAAAGTAATCTGATAAAGTTTCTATGGTACTACGTGTACCTAGTTAATTTGCGTTCATTCAATGTCTTATCACTAAAATTCCACAAGAAGCCTTGTATTCTATCCACAAGTTCTAAAAATTAACAAAAAAGAACAGACAGGAGTATCACACGACACTTTAAGAAAAGCACGGAAAATGCATTAACTCCAACCATACAAAATGCAGATACTTCAAGAACTCTATGACGATGATTTTGATAAAAAAAATATAGTTTTGTGAATTTATGAGTCGTCAAGTCAACGCCATCCCTAATATTCTGCTAAATATCTGTTTCAGCGATGAATAAATGAATCCTAAATATAAATGTTAACAAACAAAATTGTCGATATTAGAGTTACGAAAACCCGCATATTTTTTGAGAGGACAAACACAATATCCCCAAAAAGTTAATTTTTGGGCTGGTATTGAAGGAAACTTGACAGGTAATCTGTACCTTAATATGCTTGAAGAAACTATTGATTCTCTTATCACCCATGAGCTAGCAACTTAAATTGATGCAGAGGGAAATTCAGTTTTACAGGAGAATTTGTTAATATTCCAGCAGGACGGTGCTCCACCTTATTATTTTCTTTCGGTCTGACTGTGCTTAAACGAGAGATTTCGGATAGATGGATTGGAAGAAGGGGACCAATTGAATGGCCTCCAAGATCACCGGATTCAACATCCTTAGACTTCTTTCTTTGGGGACATCTTAAATATTTTTGTCGAAGTAAAATCATTAATAAATAAGAAATCAATTGTTTAAACTGGATTTTTTCCTGTTATTCAACGATTTTAACGGCGTAACCTACTCTTTTACTTATTTGTACTACAAGGAGACCCAATGCAATAATTTTTGTGTAAACACTAACCTGAAAACCAAAATCTCAATACAGGCAAGTTTAATTGTTTCTGCAACTTTGAATCGCGATTATTCGGAAACTTCTGGAAAAAAAGCAACAAAGTAGGATACTACTGAAAAGAGAATTGAACGCCCTTTAAAACGATGTGCCACTTGACACCCATTCCCAAGATACTAAGGATGACATCTACCCCTCCAAGAGGGTTGAAACAAGAAGGCTAAAAATATTCATTTAAAGAGTCTCTCTTACAAATAAAGTTGACGTGTCTTTCCGATTTTTCTTATTTATAACTGCAAGAAAGATGTTAAGGGTTACTTTTAATCGCGAATAACTCGAAAAATATTAGTTTTACGAAAAAAATACATAAAATATTTTTTACTTAGAATTACTTTTTTTATCGATTTCTGTAGTCAAAATGTAAAAAAAATTTCCACCCCTAGATGGGGTGGCAACCACCCCCAGGATAAAAGCGCCCCTCCGTATGAAATAGAATTTGATCCTTGGGCTATTCCCTATCTTTTGTGAAAAATTCATGGATTAGTAGGACAAAAAAATGCTTCTCTGTCTGTACTATTTTTTTCCAAAATTATTAAAGTAGCTCAGCACATTGAAAAAGTGGGCAAGCACTGCTATATGTATTTAGAATTTAAGTAACTGTAATTTTACGATTATTACTTGAAAATAATTTTGTAACAATAGATGTAAAATGTTTGTAACATGTTATTAAATGTTTAATTTTGTTTTTTATTGTTGTGTAAATATGACTTGTTGTCGTTTCAAACTGCACTTTCTTTTCACTTACATGTGTTAATTATTCGCTATTTAAAAACAATACCTACAACCTCTAACAACTCTTTTGACACGTTTATACGAAACCTAACCAGCTGTTATCTGGACGAAAACTTTTAAAGACCAACAAACTTGCAAAGAATTTAGTCCATCTTTATATTCAGTCCACGAAGAGTTCCACTTACCTTAAGAGAAATCGTGTGCCATACGCTGAATTAAAATTCGTCATTGCCCACACAAAGATTCAAGTGTCATTCGCATTTAAAAATTTCATTTTTTTCTGTGTCTGTGCTTAGGAATGTCTATTGTTTATAATTATAATGTAATTTATTTACATTCAATAATTAAATTTATTTAAAATTGTTACCAGAGGTTCCTTAAAATTCATAAGACAATCGTTTATTTTTAACCATTGAGTTTTTTTAATTTGTTCGCTTTCATCCGGTTAAAAAAAAGCGATGTGGTCTTTCTCTCTAAAGTCGGTTAAAAATAAAAATTAAAGAAAAGCACTCTTCCAGTAAAATTTGGAGGTCTTGGAATAAGAGATACATCCACCCTGTCTATTTCTGCCTTTTTAGGTTCAATCAATGACGTGTCAGGTTTACTTTCCAAAATTTTACCTTCCTATATTCTTGCGACAGTAGATAATGATTTCAGCAATTGTTTTGTAAGATGGTTATCTGTTTGCAATCTCCAAAATCAAACCACAAGAATTACCAAAAAAACAGAAAGATTTTGACTATTTAATTTGCCAAGCTCGTCACAAATATATTACAAACATGTGCCAGACAAGTGAAGATAAGGCACGTTGGTCTTCAGGCCCCTGAAAATAATGCTTGGATTAACGCACTTCCATCTTCGTCCTTAGGAAATTTGTTAGATAACAAAACATTCCATATTTCCATCGTTCTCAGACTTGGTCTGCCTGTGTGTGGAGAGCACATCTGCGTTTGCGGCGAAAATGCTGATATTTATGGCCTACATGGGTTAAGCTGCAAAAAAAGCGCAGGGCGTTCTTCTAGACACAGTCAGATAAATGACATTATCAAAAGAGCTCTGATTTTAGCTGAAAATTCTTCTGTGTTAGAGCCTCTTGGAGTTTGCAGAAGCGATGGAAAACGAGTAGATGGAATGACCTTAATTCCCTGGAAATATGGAAAACAATTACTTTGGGACGCTACTTTGCAGCCATACACTTGCAAAATCCTATCTGGACAAAACTTCTAATTTTGAGGTGCGGCTGCTCGTATTGCCGAGAATAAAAAACATCTAAAATATAAAGAGCTTGAAGAACGCTTTATCTTCATTCCTTTTGCTGTTGAAACTTTTGGTCCTTTGGGTGATGAGGCTAAGGGTTTTATTAATGAAATTTGCAAAAAAATACAATGCAAAAAATCTCGAAGTTTCATTATCCAAAGAATTGGTTTAGCTGTGCAACGGGATAATGCAGCATCGGTACTAGGAACAATCCAGGAAGACCTAGGACTTGATGAAGTTTATAATTTTTAAATATAGATTAAGTTATTTATTTAATTTTAGAATATTGTTATTTGGTTTAAATAGTGTTTTTTTATAATTAAGTAGACTCGTATGTACAAACATTCAATAAATTTATATTTGACTTAAGAAAAGATGTTTGCAATCTCACTATCTCTTTGCCGAAGAGTTAGAAAAATGCAAAAGACAAAACGGTCATCATCAGTATTTTTTAATTTTTATTATTTATTATCAGGGCCAGATTTAACCATATCGCCGCCCCTGGGCACTGAAGAAACTGCCGCCCAATCAACGAAATTTTACATTAAATTATAGATTTGATTTGAAACAACTTTTAAAGTAAAACTTCTTTATAGACGTATGAAAGAAATTTTATAGCAATGTTAAAAAAATCGTCACACTTTTCCTGTTGTGGAAGTGAGCGCACTCGATGTTGCTGTAAATGTGTTAGTCCCTGAGACTAGTGCCTCACCAAACTTAGATTTTCTATACTATTCGAAGCGATTTCGACTAGATTTTGAGAAATCCAAAAAATCAAATTTTCAAAAATATGTTTTTTAATAACTTTTTAACCAACCGATCCCAAAAACTAATCAACTTTTAACCTTAATAAAACGCGTCGATTGCCCCCAAACATGTCAAAATTGGTTAATTCCATAGATTTTTGAAAGTAAAGATAACACGATAAACATGAACTTACGGTCAGACATTGGAAAAGGACGTAACGCGTAACTAAAGTCGATAAAATCTGTTGCCAGCTTGAAGTGAATTTAAACATTTCTAAATAAAATTGCCTTTAAGTTCTATATTTATAAAAAAATAGGCATAAAAATAAATTTGGCTTTAAAAAATAAATAATTTAAAGACAATTTTGCTACATAAACCATTTTTTATTTATTTTTATTAAGTTAAATACGTTTCGCATTGCTACATTTCGCCCGCAAAGGAATTTCGCAGGTGGAATATGGCAAATGCCGCTTCAACGCGCGTAGGAATTTTACAACCGGTCCGTTGATAAATAGAATGAACCCGATTAGGTGTAATGCGACGTTGCCCTGGATTTTCTTAAGTGTTTTGTGGTGTTTTTATTAAAACTCTCTGTTAAAACTATTTACAAACTTATATCAAAAACTCTAAAATGGTGCGTGAATGTGTTTTGTGTAATAAATTGGACTATTTACACGAATATGTGTCTTTTCATAGGTAAGTTAGGTTCTGTTTGCTAGGCGATGTTTTTACCAAGGTCAGTGGCGTAGATTTACAATAGCCTGAAGGAAAGTAACTAGACCAAAAGTTATTTATGCATTGTACTTGTTTTATTATTTTTATTAGAATATTATCGAATTTATTAGTTTGTGAGTAGGTTTATAATATTGTGGGAGAAATTATACATTATACAAAAGGATCTTCTAATATTTTAGGTTTCCCTCAGATCCAATGACAAGAAACATTTGGTTTTCTCTTGTGGGAATTGAAGAGGGACATTTACCAAAGCACCCTGTGCTATGCTCAGACCATTTTGATCCACAGGATATTTTGGTTAAAGCAAACAATAGCAAATATTTAAGGCCTGGAGCCATCCCAAAAATTTCACATCATATATTTGACAATCAATCTGTTAATGGAAGGTAATTATTACAGACTAATACATTCAAATTATTGTTAACGTTGTTTTGTATATTTACGAATCTTCGTAAACTTTGGTTCTTAATTTAAAAAACACATCATTTCTTTGGTGTAGGTCTATCTAATAACGTTTGAGCTTTTATGTTTAAAACAAGTTCATCTTTTTGACCTATTCATTTTTTAACTTAATTAATATAACTGTATTTTTTAGCTCTGACTCCACTTTACTTGAGACTCCCCCTAGGAAAGTGAAAGGGTATGTAATTAATATGGTCTTACAAAATCAGCAAAAGTTTTTTTTAAGTTAATATGTTTTTAATTTAATTAACTTTTAGGGATGAAGATATATCCATGGATAATTGGGTGCATGATTTATCGAAAAATTTGACCATAGCGAGCGCTGCAATCAATTTAGCTGTCCCCAAAATATATTTTGCAACATGCCAATACAATTTTTCGAAATTTTGAAAGATAATGCTTCATTTTGCGATTTTCTGAAAAAAAAATCAAATTTGACAGCTAAAAAAGTCACGTGATCATCCTTATACAGGGTGCCACAGATTCAAGTACATGCATGGGGATCTTGGAAACCGGAAGAGATACAAAGTCGTTTAAATTATTGCAAAGTTGCGCATTTAGGTGCCTAACAACATGCAGTTTAGAAAGTTGTAAATTTCCGAGTACTTCCGGAGATATTCGGAAAAAACCGAAATTTGCCGATTTCGTTTTTATTTTTTTCTCACGTTATTTAAAGAGATATGGAAAAATAAAAGTCGCTTTTTCATGGCCACTCTACAAAACAGCGTTGAGGGATTTTTGGTACGACGTTTCGTTTTCGTTAAACCATCATCAACTTTATTTTTTTAAAAACGGCACTCAATTGTTCATTGCATTTTTTTTTGAAGAAGTTATAATCCCAATTACAATGATGTATAACACTTAATATGTTTTTGTTAAATAAACATATTTTCCATAAGAGACAATGAGTTAGACAAGGAACGCACAACATTTCTTATAGGGGCGTTTCATATTTGTTAAAAAAAGTGTTATACATTTTTGTTATTGGAATAATAAGGGGTTCAAAAAAATGAAATAAAAAAACCAGGTCCGTATTTAAAAAAATAAAGTTGCTGATGATTTAACGAAAACGAAACGTCGTGCGGAAAATCTCTTAACTCTGTTTTGTAGATCTTAAAAAGTGGCCACGAGAAAGTATCTTTTGTTTTTCCATATCTCTTTAAATAACGTCAGAAAAAAAAAAACCAAATCGGCAAATTTCGTTTTTTTTCCGGATATCTCCGAAAGTACTCGAAATTATGCAACTTTCTAAAGCGGATATGGTTAGTTACGTAAATACACAACTTTGCCATAATTTAACCGACTTCATATCTCTTACGGTATCCGAGATCCCCATGCATGCACTCGAATCTGTGGCACCCTGTATACATTATTTGGCATTATTTTTCAAACAAAAACTTTTGGCAAAAAAAATTACCCGAATTAATTGGGAAAAAATTTTCCCATTTGATGTGGACTTTATGGTTGACACTGTATATTATCTTAAGAATAAGTAGATAATTTTTTATTTTGCCTGATATCTAATATTTTATGTTATTTTTTGTGTACCTTATATAATAAAAAGTATCCCCAGTTTTTTTTTTATTAGTTTGTGGCCCACATTATTCTAAATTTATAGGAGAAAAGTAATTTTGTATAAATAACCAATATACCAAAAATATTTTATGTTTTTTTAGAATAAAATATTTTATAACTATTTATGTTGCTAATCAATATTTTTTAATAAACTAAAATTAAAAAGATTACCATAATTAGAACGATTTAAAAATTAATATTTTTAATAAATTTATATCTAATCGAAACTTCTAACCTAAACCATACGCCACTGGTCGAAACTGCAAGGCTCCGTACAATGTTGCCTTGATCAGTCCTAATTTATCTTCTATCCTTTTTCCCCTTATATGATTTTATTGATAATGTCTGGGACAAAACAAAGTGTCACTTATGAATGAAATGTTAAGTCTTTTCTTTCTTTCGTCTGAGGTTAATTCGTTCGGGAGATATGGTTGTCGAAATATCTTTAAAAAGCCTATTTTTTTTAAATATTTAAACCATTTCACACCTTTCTGGAAATAATTCAGGGATCTTTCTTGTACATCCAGGAAGTTTCTCGTGAAAATTAAAAGCATAGGACTCACCCTGCATCATTATATCGATATTTTCGATATTTTTTTTATATATAGAAATATATATATATATATATATATATATATATATATATATATATATATATATATATATATATATATATATATATATATATATATATATATATATATATATATATATATATATATATATATATATATATATATATATTTGGACCACTTTTCCAAAATACTGCGCGAAATTCAGGAGGTTTTTTGTATCATGAGAAAAATTTCCGTTAAAATAAAAGTATCGGACGCTCCCCCAAGACTGACCAAAAATTCTTGTATCAATATTTTTGGGGTTTTTCTTATAATTGAACCCCTCCATGTCTTTCAAAAATTCTGAGAAAAATTCAGGAGGCTTTCTCATGTCACTAGAAAAATCCCCGTAAATTTAAAATTACCGAGATGGCCTGTTGAGTCAACCGTTTTACTAATTATTTTTTTGCCTAAAACGTACCGATTCATGTTTAATATAAAGTTAAATAAAATTTTAACTGTCTGATTTTGAAACACAGTATCTGCATAATTTTTAATCTTATTTTTCTTCAGTAATATTACTATTTCTATTACTTTTTCTACTAACTCTAATGTTTTTTCTTCTTAAAAATATTTTATTGAAGTATCTTGTATTTACAAGTTGAGTTTTTTATTAATTTAGAGTACACTTTTTTTTTCATAAGTCAAATTAAAAAAAAAAATCTGAGGATTGTCAGTAACTGTGTTTTGAAATTGTGCAGGTAAATGATGTTTTATAAAGAATTTCACTTCATACGTGTGTACACCAGCACACACACATTTTATTTATCATAATATGAAGATGATTTTAACACAAATGCACATTTTAAAGCAATTCGCCGCCCCGGGCAATTGCTGCTATTATTATATCTTTTTTTGCACACCTGTAATGCAAAAATAAGGAGGTTAGTTTATTTAAGAGGATGGATAGCTTCTAGAACAATAAATCTTGCATTGTGCACAAGTTTATGACCAAACAAAAGTTTGAAGGACTTATATGTTGCATTTTAGTAAATCCAGTTGATTTTTTTGGCTAAAACCTCTTTTTTGTGGTCACTCTTTTTTCGTAACAACGAAAATAATTGTGTTTTGTCGGATATTTTATGGGTTAGGTAATCATTGCGTTTAAGGAATTAATAAAAGACCTTAAATTTCAGTACCCTTAGACAAGCTTTCATTTCAAGAACACCATCTAGTACAGTCACTGAAGGGTTTCACTTCCGAATTCTTTGAACCTTCATCGATAACTCCAAAACTATACGATTCCTTAAAAAAATTGTTTTTACCAAAATAAAAGCTAATAAAAAAACAAAGAAAATGATTTTTAAAAAACATTTTAGGTTGAATCTAAAGCGACTTATAGCTACTTAAAGGTATAATTTTTTTTGTGAGTACTGAACGCACGTATTCGGGGTTAAATAACGGGAAACCCATACGTATTTCGGAAAATACAGGGTGGCCGGCCATATTTTGACCCATTTTAATCGAGAATAACTTTGGAACAAATAAAGGTATCAAGATGCGGTTTTTGCAGATGCACTTATATTTCTTTAAAGTTTATTCTCGTACCTTCACGATTTTATTGTGACATTCCATTAGCTCAAAACAAAATGGCCGATTTTCCATTATAGGGCAACTATGTTATTTTAAATGGAACACCCTGTATATGTTTCTATATTTTCAAAATTTAATCTTTCCCCTTTAAAAAAAAGTAACACAAGCTATGGTTATCTCAAAAAAAAACGTTTTTATTGACCTTCGAAAAAATTGACTGCATGTCGACCAACAATATTATTTAACAATTAAAATTTGCTTCATATGTTACAAAAAAAAGGATCGCCAAAGGTTTAGGTTATTCACAAAATAATAGTTACAATAAGGTTACATTACTTTTTAAAAACTACTGTAAATGTTGAAAATGCCTTCCCCCGCCGACTTCGACGCACTTATTTAAATTGAAAAAACTTATTAAAACTATTGACTAAAAATTCTTCAGGAATATTTTCTATTATGTTTCGGATATTAATTTTTAATTGCTCTAAATTTTGGGGAAGTGGACTATAACACCTCTCTTTCACATATCCCCACAGAAAAAATCTGGAACAGTCAAATCTGGTGAACGAGGTGGCCGGAATAGGGCCTCCTCTTCCAATCCACCGGTTTCCAAAAACGTTGGTCAGTGAATCCTTGGTAATGTTAGCATAATGTGGTGTAGCCCCATCTTGTTGAAAATAGACGAAATTCAATAGATTTTCTTCTTGCAATTGGGGATAAAAAAATATTTCCAGCATATCAACGTAAGTCCAAGAGGTTCATGAAAAAAAAAATGGCCCATAAATTTTTTGCTTTGACATACCACACCAGACTGTGACTTTTGGCGAATCTCTAACGTGTTCGTTATATTGTCGAGGATTTTCTGTTGCCCAAAACCTGCAGTTATGCTTATTTACTTTTCCATTGAGGTGAAATGTGGCTTCGTCTGACATTATTAGTCTATCCAAAAAATGTATATTGTTCCTTACTAAATTTTGAATTCTCTGGCAAAATTCCACCCTTTGTGGAAAATCAGTTTCTTTTATTTCTTGTAACATTTGAATTTTGTATGGCTTTAATTTAAGTTCTTTTTTTCATGATTTCTTGTACTGTAGTTTTAGGAATATGGACTGAACTTGAGATTTTTCTTGTTGACAATGTTGGATCTTCCTGAGTTATCTCCAGAATTTGTAACGTTTTATTTAGCAAATTCTCATTGTTTACTAATTTCTTTTTACGGGCTAAAGATCCTGTACTCCAGAATTTTCTGTACCAGATTTTTTAAATTGATTTTTTGTGGGTGGAGCTTTATTAAACATGTTTCTAAATTTTCTTTAAATACCTTTTAGAACTGATTAAGCCCTTAGCCGGTAAGTCACCATCTTTTGTAAAAAACTCCAGTCATTTTGTTGAGATTCTCAATAATGTAGAAATAGGACCCGATACTTTCGTAAACATTGATGTAGAAAGTCTATATACAAATGTACCAATAGAAGAATCGTTAAGCATCATTCGGGCCAAACTCAACGAAGATGATCCCTTAGTAGAACGCACCACTCTGCCGCTGGATGGAGTGATGGAATTGTTGGAGCTGTGCTCGTAGTTCTTACTTTCAAGTGAAAGATAAGTACTATGCGCAGGACGATGGCCTTCCCATGGGTTCATCGCTCTCTCCAGTGGTACAAACATTTATATGGAATGGTTTGAGGAACACGCAATTAATACTGCACTAATCAAACCAAAAGTTTGGCTACGATATGTTGACGACACTTTTCTTGTATGGACAGGTAATGACAAAGAACTTGAAGGTTTCTTAAAACATCTAAATTGTCTTCGACCCGTATCAAATTCACAATGGAGAAGAAACAAAATTCGACTCTACCTTTTCTCGACGTTTTAGTCAAACGAAATAATGGACATATACAAACTTCGGTATATAGAAAACCTACCCACACTGGACAATATTTACACCAGAATTCCAATCACTCTAACGAAACAAAACGAGGAGTCATACGTACTTTATATAACCGCGCGGTGACATTATGCAACAGTAAGGAATCTCTGCAAGCCGAAATAAGTAATATAAACCAGGGATCTCAAGCAAAACGGCTACAGTGAGAGATTGGTCAAGGAAACAATCGATAAATATCAAGATAAGACAAAGAATTCTAATTTGAACAAGACTTCACAGGAACAAATATTTATGACTATTCCGTATATTAAAGGAACTTCAGAAAAGATCCGCAGAATAGAATAGGTACAATATTAAAACAGCATTTAAATCTCAAACCACTCTCAGAAGTATCCTTACTAAGACAAGACCGGACAACAATGGTTCAAAATGACTGTATCTACCAAATACCTTGTGAATGTGGTGAAGTATACATCGGGGAAACAAAAAGACCACTAGAAATTAGGGTTAAAGAACACAAAAAACATACGGAACGAGGTGAAACGTCGAAATCAGGGATTGCCGAACACGCATGGTCAAAACAACACCGTATACAATGGTCGGAAGCAAAAATTATTCATAAAGAAACCCACTGGAAAAAAAGAAAATTTAAAGAAGCTGTAACAATTGCAAACAATCAAAATGTATTTAGCAAACCGAGTGTAGATATTCCCAATATCTGGCTACCGTTGCTGAACCGTGACAAGTCGGTTAAGCTTCGGTGAACATCGGATAGTATATAAGGTCGTAGCTTGTAAGAATAGTTTTAGTTATCACTTGAAAACGGTTGGAGATACATCACTAACCGAAACGTTGTGTATCAACTAACAAATAAAGACAATGGAAGTCCAAGATTTTAGTGTTATTGATGTTTCTAAATCTTCGCTGGGTTTCTTTTACTGATTTGGTTTCGGCAAACATAATAACACATTTTCCTTTTTCGCTTAACGAGAACATTTCGCGCTTCCTAATTAAAATAACTTGTCAAAAATGACCAACAATGGCTGACAATGAGGCTTGTTGCTGTTATGGAAACGAGATAACTTTGTTTCCACAGGCGACTTTTCAAAAAATCCTTTTAAAATAAATATTCCTATTCGACATACAGTCAATTCTTTGAGGTCAATAAATGCGTTATTTTTTTAAGATATCCATAGCTTGTGTTACATTTTTTAAGGGAAAGATTAAATTTTAAAAATATTGAAACATATACAGGGTGTTCCATTTAAAATAACAAAGTTGTCCTATATCGGAAAATCGGCCATTTTGTTTTTGAGCTAATGGCATGTCACATAAAAATGGTAAAGATACGAGAATAAACTTTAAAGAAATATAAGTATATTTGCCAAAACCGCATCTTGATATCTTTATTTGTTCAAAAGTTATTCGCGATCAAAATGGGTCAAAATATGGACGGCCACCCTGTATCTTGGGAACACTTTTTAAAGTACATGCAAAGACTTTTTAAACGAGCTTCAGATTGAGTGGATTGCATTAAAACTAAGAATTTTTCAAATATCTCTATAATATTTTCAAAATAACTCTAAAACTACTAGCTTTACGTAAAAAATAATACAGAACAAATATAAAAGTTTTTTTTAACGAACATTTTTTTTTCTTATTTCTGTACGATAAAAAATAACATCATTAGAAAAAGAATTTTATTGTGAGGATAATCTGACCCAAGCCCTTTAATCCTTTAGCTTTTAAAAATAAATGGTTTTTGGATGGACCTTAAAACATAAAAATTAAGCAGTTATCGAAAAGAAAACCAATCGCATTTTTTTGTTTCAATAGTTGGTGTACTAGATGAACATATTAAAAGTGTTAAAAGTTACTTACGGACCCAGATATGGCTTGGTAATAAAAATATTCGTCCAGTTAATTGGGGATGAGTTAATGTTAAAGGATCTGTACAGATAATTAAAAATTTAAATTCACTTGCGCCATAAACTACTTAAAATGATATTTTTCAACTGCAAAAAAGGCTGTTGTGCGTCTTGCGGTTGCCGAAGAATTGGACTATTTTGTTATGCAACATGTGGAACATGCAGCGGTGACAAATGTAAGAATTGTCTCCCAATGACCATAAAGAAAGGTTGATTCTAATAATAGTTCTGATGAAGAAAAGTTAAGTTGTATTTATTAAATTTGACAAAAAATAAATAAAAAATTTTCTATTAAAACTACTAAAAAAATATATTTTTTTATTAGATAGTTTGTAAGGGTTGAATTTTTACAAATATTTTTTTTATAATCAAAAAATAAGATTTTTATTATTAAAATGAATAAATCTGCTTAAAAATTATTTTTTTATTGATTCTAGGTGGTTTGTATTAAGGGTTGAAGTGTTAGAATAAAATTATAAATATTTTTTTTCAGTAAAAACGGTTTTAATGCACAAATAAAACGATTAAAGCTGCTAAAAAATATTTTTCTCATTGATCTCAAGAAAAGGGATGGTTTTTAAGGGTTAAAAATTGCAGTAAATTATTAAATTATATCATAAGCAGTAAACAAATTTTTAGTATAATAGATATTAATCCGCGATTTAATCTTTCAGAAAGATAAAACACAATTTTTTTATGATTTTTCGACTAAGGAATGGTCTCTGAGGGCTGAAAAATTGATGGTAATTAAAAATCATGCTTCATAGTGTAACAAAATATATATACTTAACTTAATAAGATTTTGACCGATTAAATGCTTAAATTTGCATTTCTTTCAATTTTTTGC
>JAHBCN010021156.1:0-14500 GCA_019359885.1 Listronotus oregonensis | reverse complement strand
AAAAAGTTAATCATACAGAAAATTAAATAACAATTCTTTAAAACAAACAAATTGCATAATATAAAAACAAAATTTAAATTAAAATGATAAAAAATATAAGTCTTTTTTGAACTATTTCTTATTTAATTATAGGCAAAACCCTTTACTAACATTTTTCTTCGAACCTTTTTTTTTGCAAAAACATTAATTATATCATTAAAATTTACCATTACATTTTTTAAAAACTAATCGTAAATTTGCCGCTCATAATATTTGCCACCCTTGGCTTTAGCCTACTCAGCCTTTGCGTAAATCCACCCATGTTTAATCGTAAAAGAAATATTGATAATTATTGATATAAGGTATATTATTTTAATTTAGTTGTCGATTGTTACATTTTTTCATTTGAGACTGGAGAATAATAGACGTCCAGTACTTTTTCACCAATTCATTTTTTTTGACAGGTCATCATGGCGACACGCGTATTTTATCCAACTTTTTACACTTGTCACTTGGGGCCTATTTTAGACAATTTTATTTTCAGAGTTAACCAAAGCAACCTTCAAATTTTTCGGAATTTTATTTTCTCCTGTCTAGGTAGGCAAAAAATAGGTGAAAATTGTATTATTTTTTGTAAAAAAAATTTGGGTGTAACATTTTCTTATCGAATTCCCCCCGTTCTTAAGCTAATGTCCAGAAATTTTTCCTTGGTCCCGCATTCTTCTAGAAAATTTTTCCTCGTCTGCGACTCAGGAGAATTTTTTGAATATGTTTCTTCAGAAAAATTTTCGGAAACACAAAGAAGATTATAAGTAAAAACTTTTCTCTCTACTGTGGGTAACCAACAGCAAATTATAGTGGGAATGTTTTGACATAATGACGGATAAAATTATAATTTTCTACGAATTGTAGTTAAACAAACCATACATAAAATGAAATAATGAACTATGTTAAATGTTCAACCACTGCACCACTACAATCGAAATTTAAAAAAATATATATATATATATATATATATATATATATATATATATATATATATATATATATATATATATATATATATATATATATTGGTCGCAAATCTGTTTGCTGGTGCTGATTATGCTCGCCGTGCCGTATAAAGTGTACGCAAGGTAACTTTAAAAAAATAAAAGAAGTAAAAAAAAAAGCAATTTCTACTACTTATAATAACTTGTAAAAATATGTTCTATAGTTTGTGGCGGATTCATGTTTCAGCATGTTTTCTTTGAGATTGTCGCCTTATTACTTTTTGGGAAATGGGACCTGTTCGGTCCGGGTCCCGGGGTATAATGAAGGTATAACATTCATTATTTTATTTTTATGACAAAACGTCATAAAAGAAAAGCTACGAATTTCTTTATTTTTAAAGAAAAATTTAATTTTTAATTTCGTTTGAAAACGTGGCCACCCGAAAATGTATTTTAAATTTTTGGGTTTTTTGACGAGTTTGTCTTCTTTTTTGTTGCAGGCGATCTGCAAGTTCATAGGGGTCAATAGGGCTGAGTAGGCTCGGTTCGTTATCCCCCGGGACCCGGACCGAAGAGGTCCCATTTTATAGTAACTTGTTTATGTAAGGTTGAAGAATATACTATTATGGCTAATAATGGTATTTTCATGTGACTACAACAAGTACAAATCAATATTAAACATTTTTAACACAATTTTCTTATCGAATACCACCCGGGGTTAAATTAAATTCGAGAATTTTTTGCCGCCAAGGAAAATTCGTTCTTCAAGCTTTACCTTACTTACATGCCCGGATTGTTCAAATAAGTTCCCTTTTTAAGTTTAACTTTTTATGCTATTTATGGCAGAAAGAAAATATTTTTATATATGTCTAATAAGTCTTTTCCCCTTGGTGACTACAATCATTTAGTAGAAAGTAATATAAAAATTTTTAACGGGACAATTATTCTTATAATACTTGGGCCCGATTTTCGGAGTATGTAGGAAGATTGAAGGACAAAATACTGGCCATACCTGGGAAATTTTACTTTGAAAGCTGGGGGAATCCCAAACGCTCAGGGATAAGGAAAGAAGGAAACCCTTTCCGTTGTTGGAATCTTTAAAAAACGAAAGGCCTTTGAAGGTAGTCAATGAATCACGTCCTTGGGTTCCCCAAGAAACTCAGGGACTTGTTCCAGTTTTGAGACAAAGGAAAGAAATCAGCTGTGGATCTACTGTGACGAAACCATATTGTCTATCATGAAAGGGATCTTATGTTTTCCAGATATTTAAGATTTGAATTAATGAATTTTTCCATTACTTTGCAAACCACTGAAAGAAGAGATATAGGTCTATAGTTGGAAGGGAGACTTTTGGATCCTTTTTTGGGGACAAGTTGCACACGTGCAGCTTTTACTAGTTGATCATTAAAGACGTTTTTTAGACTCAACACAATGTTTTCAAAAAACGGCCATTTAGGGACATGATATTGATGCGACACAGTAGCATAGAAAAACAATATTTGGTGTAGACACTCTATAGTCGTTTATGTAGTAGACTAACTACTAGATCGCAATATCGTATGCTTTTAAGTAAAATATTCAGGTTTTCGTACGTTTCTTTCAAATTTACAGCATGACCCACGGAAACAGATGGTTGGAGAGTTGTCTTCAAAGAGTCATCTATTATATTCGTAGCACTTGTAAAATCGAAAGAACATTAACAATATATTTTAGTCTTATATATAAACCTATATAAGACTAAAATATATTGTTAATGTTCTTTCGATTTTACAAGTACTACGAAAATTTACAACACAGTGACAGTCAGTATAAATTACACCTTAGTTTAGCGAAGAGGATTTTTATGTAAAATAGTGTCAATTGTGTGTTTTGTAAATGTGTAAAATTAAAGCTTTATTGCTTGTTTACACATAACATAAAAACAATATTCCCCATGTGTCACAGAAATTTAACCTATGGCCAAGGACAATTCTCTTTTTGAAACATTCTTATCTACCTGCAAAATTCCAAATTAATATTTATATTTTAATTTAAGAATTGTATTTAGCCCAACACTTTATCATTCTTCATATTCTTTTATAATTAGCTCCAATATAGGTATATTCGCATGTTTATTTTTTGACGGTCTGTATTCAATATTAAGTTTTTGTTATTTTCTCATTTTAAAGAAAAATTCTCAGTAAATACGAAGAACGCAACTTCATGTGAGATGGGAATAATTTGTTATGATTAAAAAACATTATCTTTACCCACGAATATAAGATCTTTTATTTGTAACAAATATGAATCGACTTCACTATGAAGACGAACTCAAAAAACCCTGAGCGTCAGATGAATATCCTTATCGTTAGTTTACTCGCGTCTAGCGACACCCCCGCTGGCGAGCTTCTTGACAGTTTTATAGCCTAAAAAATTAAATTTTAATGTGTAAAGTAATAACTTGGGATCTTTTCTAATCGTCCCCGCATTTTGGGAAAATAAAAAGCAACTTTGCTTACCAGAACTAACCATGACCGAGTAGAACTTAGGGCTTTTGAATTTGTCTAAACTATCCCTACATAGAAGTTATTAACAAAATTTTTATACTTTTTAATATGGGAGAAGTTATAATTTTTTTAAAAGTGTAATTATATATTTCCCGGGTTTTTCTAATAAGTTATTTGTTATTGTTAATAACTTTTACAAATAATTAAGACAAATTCAAAAGCCCTAAGTTCTAGTCGGTCATGGTTAGTTTTGGTTAGCAAAGCGGCTTTTTATTTTCCCCAATTATATTTCAGACATAAAAATTCGGGGACGTATTAAAAAAGTCCCCACATTATTACATTAAAATGTAATTTTTTAGCCGAGTCCCTGCATAATAAAGCATGTTTTATGTGTCAACACTGTCAAGAAGCTCGCCAGCGGGGGTGTCGCTAGACGCGAGTCGTTAGTTTTAGCACATATACCCTGTGGTTAACCACACTTCTATACTTATCTTTTTGCCCTTTTATCGTAATAGCGTAGCTGTATTGTCGGTGGTCGTATTATTTATAAATATAATACCTATTTTATATTTTTAAACTTCTTATATTCTGAATATTTAATTTAAAAACCATATAAATATTAGGATAAATGAAAAAAAAGGCAAGAAAAACAGTCGTTGTATTCAATTATGTAACCACGCACGAAATCATTTTAATTTTATTATACCAACAATCTTTAATCTCCCACGAAGTCTTTTGTGCCGCGGTCAGACACAACACAAAATAATATCAGGTAGCTAATTAAAAAGTTTAAACCAACAAAAAGACGTCGAATACCTGACAATAATTGTTCCATTTTCGAACTAAAAAAGTCATAACAATGTAGATCTCAATCTCATTTTACCTGTGCATACCAAACTCCCACTTGTCAAATAGATATTTTTTCGAAATTCTCGGTAAAAACGCTATTAACAAAGAAGCCTATGACCAGCAAGTGTTTAACAAGTGAATGGCGTTCATTGATAACAAAAGAGCGCTTACCGAGTTCACATGTTTTAAATACAACCCATACAATGGGACTGTACCTTGTATGTAACCCGAAACCGGAACAATAGAGTCCTAAACGAGAACGCGTTTTATTTTTAAGAGCTCATTCTCTGGAGAATATCTTTGTTACATCTTTGAGCGATGGGCACTTGTGCTTTATCGGCGGCCATCAGCGGTGGACATTTAGAATAGGTAATCAATTATGCTGTTCTTAAATATTTTTAAAAATGTCTAAAAAACATCAAAGAAATAAACATTATGAATTTGTGGTTTATAAATATCAGGTTATTTTTTACTTATCGCCTACGGCCGCTTTTACTGAAATTTTGTATTACGGGGTATGTTTTGGGCGCAAATCACAAATCTAAAGTCAAATTTTGTCGAAAATTTTTAGTTTTTAAGTTATAATAACACACCACTCGAATCTAGCCTCAAAACTGCACAAACTCCCAAAATTTCTCCTTCTTAAAATTAGTTACTCCTAAATTGAAGATTTTATGGTAAAACAATAATTATATTTTAGAATACATTTATTTTAGTCGTTATTTTTAACAAAAAACACCACCAAAACAAAAATATTTTTACTAACCACAACAAAATTATCTAGAGATTTTTAATCAGTGGTACAACTAAGAAAACAATTGAAAAGAGCCTACTTTTTAAATTTGAATTGTGTAAAAATGAAGGTTACATTAGCAGCATTTATATTGTTTGTGTTTAAAAAGAGGATGTTGTCAATGACCTATTTAATATATACCTCATTAAAAAATCCAAATTCAGGAAAATGTGCCCCTGCTTCACTTACATTAATATCTAACTTTTCAATAAAAACTACTTGCAGTATAAGTGCAGGTCCTTATGGACTCTTTTTATAATGGATTCTTTACACAGGATAAAAATAATGCTTTTACTTGGATTAAACGCTTTTTAATAGAATTTTTTAATTGCACTATTAAAGATGATTTTTTTCATTTAATGCTGCTAAAAATAGTTATAATGTAAATTTGTCGCCTTTCAATTGTACCAACTTAGGGGCCACTCATTAATTACGTAGGGGTTTCAAGGAGGAGGAGGGTTAAGAAAATCTTATTATGTCCTTATAGGGGGGCGGGGGTAAAACCCATTCTTACGTTATATTTTACAAGTCAAAATTTATTATTAAAAATCTGGTTCTATTTCGAATGCTGAATGGTTTTCTTTATTCTATAATGTGTACTTTGATTTATATCTTTTTTCACAAATTTTTATTGTTTATTAAAATTTTAAAATCCTAAATGAGTTTATTTTTACCAATTTAAATGTTATAAATAATAATTATATTATAGTACATTTTCGTATTGATTTTATTTTTATCGTATAAACAATAAAAAGTGATTTTAATAAGTATTTTTAGGCAACAGTAGCATTAAATAATTAGATTTTTTTTTATTCAATTATAATTCCGGTCTCTACATCATATAGGATTGGGTGCCAAAAGACGTGCCAAATAAAGTTCCATCTAATACTGCCTCTGTTGAGTTACGAATTGTTTCCGATTGGACAACATGGCTTCAGTCCAGACGACGACGATTGATTATCTGAATTGATCTAGTTTTTACTGTGAAATGTATTTTCTTTAAGACTAATTTAAAACTAGTCGATCATTAGTCTAATGTTATTTGTTTATATACTGTGTAACTGATTTATGTTTGCTCACTTTAAGACTATTTAAAAACTAACTTTAATTATAATAATAATATTCGAAAGACTAGATAGTTGTCTAATCATAATACTCGTATAAAGATAAATCTCATAAACGCAGGACTGGAACATAGACAATCCTGGATTTTGGATGTACCTAAAAACGCCGCACGCATTGCTTATCGATCAATAATTTTCGGTAAACAAATTCATAAGACGCGGTCGGCCGGCAAAGCGATCAACTCAATACGTTTATTCCTGAAATAATTCTTTACTATCGAACGCTCGACAGCTAAAGTTTTACTGTGTCGATTATTTGCGACCAAAAAGTTTTTTTTTAATAAAATAATAATTATTAATAATGGATGTTTACGAACTGGAAGAGAAAATTAAAATTATTAAATGGTATCACCGTGAAAATCCTGTTAGGGGAATTAGGGAATTATTTATTAATTTATTTCCAACTAGGCCGACTCCCACGATTTCCACTATTCACCGAGTCATTAAAAACCTTCTGACATTTTTTTGTTATCTCCAAAAAACACAAACATGATAGTGTCCCAGAAGAAAACAACGAAAGGAAAATGAAGGAAATTATGGTAGTGGCAAGTGTTATTAAAAATCCTACAATTTTCATTAATACAATTGCAAAACAGGTTAATTTGAGCAGAAGATCAGTGGGTAGAGTGCTGAGAAAAATGGATACCGATCCTACAAAGTAAGAAAACCTATGAAATTTTCTCTGATGATCATTTTAGACGAATGCAATTTTGTGAAACTGTAATGGAAATGGAAAATAACAATGATTTTTTTCTTGGGTCACGTAAAATCACAAATTTATGGTTTCAGGAGAATAGGGCTAATAATCTACAAGAATTGCAATTATAAATTGAAAATTCTTTTAGGATTATTACCCTCAGCATTCTAGCAAAAATGTCAGAAGGCGTTTTATGACAATCTTGGTTATTGTTTGGCTCAAAAGGTGGTTTATTTGAGCATCTTCGATAACTTCAAAGAGTTTTTCTTTTTTATTCTGTGAATGCACATTAATTTATTTTTTTAAGAATATCTTCTACGTTCCATTATTTATTTGAGAAAATTATTTTATTTTATTAGGAAAAACTGTTTGGTTCTTAAGACCATAGCAAACGTTGCGGTCCCGTAAGCAACTAATTTTAAATTTATGGCTGATAAGAAATCCGATCGAAGTCGGTTGACGCTAGCTAGCTCCTGCTACTTGCCTATAAACACTGCATCCTCTTACTAAAAATAAAAACGTAGTACAGAACTAAACTGGGCAGATAATTCTTCCGAATTTATCACCGCACTCCCCACCAGTCCCAACCAAAAATGAACCACGTGAGGAAACGAGACGGAAATTGAAATACAAGCCACAAAATTATTATTGGTATTTTAGAATTGGGTACATCCAAAATCGCCCAGGAGCCTCCTATGTTCGCAGTACGGTGCGCTTTACTGTATATCTGATAGCAAAAAAAGAGTTTAACCTAAATTATCTGCTAAAGACTAAAAATCTTTGATTTACGCCAAACTGTGAGTTTTAATGCAACTTATCGTTTTCCAACAACGTTTTTTATTTAGAAAAACGAGATTAAATCTTACGTACGAAGAGGAAGAGGGGTTCGAGAAATATTATATACCCTTATATATGGATATCCGGGGGGTCAAAAATCGTATAAAATCATTCTTACGTAATTAATGAATGACCTAATATCTGTTTAAAAATCCCAAGACAATTTTGGTAATTTTTTTTATAAAATAAAGATTTTTGAATGTGTTCTTTAGTAAAACTAATAGGTTAATAATTGTGGAAATAAGTTTATCCTGTAAAATAAAAGGTGTTCTACAATAAAATTATTCAGTGTGGCTGTGACCAGGTTTAAGAAGGAGGAATTTTAGGAGAGTAAGTGCATTTTTGAGGTTAAGTGAAAGTATGGCGTTATAACTTAAAAACCTGAAGCTTTTAACAAAATTTTACTTCAGATTCGTCATCAGCGCCCAAAAAACCTCCGTATACTAAATTTCAATAAAATCGGCCGTGGACCCGCTAAGTAAAAAATTACCAAAATCATGGTGTTTTATATAATATTAATGACCAAATTTCACAATGTAAAATAAATGCACACATTGAAACGGGTATAAGAGTTGGTAGAGAGCAACTAAATTAATAACTTAAAGAATGTGTTAACTTAATAATCTTAAGATATTTTTACTGACGCAAAACAAAAATTAAATATTTTTATCTACAGCCGTTTAGTTATGACTATTTTACCCAACTATTTTTTTAGTATATAAGGTAAGTTATGAAACTTATAACACAACTAATTTTTATAATATTAAAAAGGGCGTAAAAATATTTAAAAATATATTTAATTTTGATACAAATTCCTACTACTAATTATTATAAATAATAATAAAACATTTTTTACATTTCTTTAAAACAATCCCTGCCGCTGATAAAAATCACTTTTTCATTTCATTGATTATTTATCTTTTTGCCATTACACCATGTTAAAAACTGGTTGTGTATTTTCTCATGTTTTTATCGCGACTTCTTCGGCAATAATGAGTACGTAAAAATTCCCCACAGTTACAAATAAAATAATTTGAAAATGTGACAAACACCATACTTTAAAGTCTTAAAGGTTGGCAACTAATAAACGAAAACTAAAATAGTATGTTCTTTTTTTTCGGTTGTAGATAGAAGGTTGTACATTACACGTGCGTTCACACCTCACTACAACACTCTTGTAATTAAATTAATTGTAATTACAACCTTGTCATTTTAACCTTTCACACTTGTTGTAATCATGTTTATAAACGCACTTTTAATGTAAATAACTATTTTCGGCGATCATTAATTTATAGGTATTATTTATGTATACAAAATAATTTATTAATAGCCCTCATTAACGCATGAATAAACAATTATGGTATATGCAACTAAAAATACACAAAACAAACAGTGAGTCTTTTTATAACCTTGTCATTTGAATAAAAACCATTAAAACATCTATCAAGTTGGTTTGCCTAAAACCGAAATTTATTAAAAAAAAAAATTAAAAATAAAAATATTGTAATTAACTTAGGCATTAGTTGACGATTAATGATCTTACCCTTAAAAGGGCCTTAATTATTAATCGCCCTTACTAATTATTACCTCCATTTGTTAAACAGCTATAATTTACATTATGTTAACCACCATGGCACCTTGGCCTTTACTTTTAAGAGTAAACAAATAATGTGTTTTTGCAAAACTGACTTTTAAAAACAATATGAATTACACAGCCCTATAAAAAAAAAATGACGAAATCCGTGGGTCGGACGATAATATTCCCAGTATTTTAGAAAAGGCCCCAGACGTCTAGAATTAGCCCCAGAGGCCGGAAACTACCCTTACAGGGGGTGGATTATGGATTTTTAGATGCCAGATAATTAACCATGGCATTCCAATGTACTTTCTAACGCTAGACCCGAATTAGTGGTCAAAAAGTTTTACCCCCACTAAATTCACCATCTAGCACCAAAACTACCCCTAGGTAGGGTGGAAAATCGAGTTCTGGACGCCGGAATCGCAACGGTGGTATTAACAAGTATTTTTCGGTGCTGAATCTAGATCAAGAAAATGTCTTCCCTCTAGAAACACAAAGTATCCCTAGAAAAAGGTGGAGATTCTGGATCGGGACGCATTTGTCTCGTATATGCTGAATATATTTTGCACTTGTAATTTTTTGAAAACCGAAAAAGGACACAACAGAAACCCATAAATGAGGCTGTGCAGCGAGCATTCGAAAATAAAGTGCAGAGATATCATAGGACACAAATTCGGGTTCAGCGTTGACAAGTACATGAGAATACCACCGTTGCGATTTCGGCGTCCAAACCTCGATTTTTCACACCTCCCTATGGTCCTAAAGGGTAAATTTCATTAGGGGAAAATCTTTTCGGCCACAAATTCGGGTTTAGCGTCGGAAAGTACATTGGAATACCATGGTTGATCATCGGGAATCCATCCCTTCTAGGGGTACTTTTCGGCTTCTGGGTCCAATCCTAGACCTAAAGGACCTTTTCTGAGGACGGATTCGGATTCAGCGTCGAAAAATACATGGGAATAACATGGTTTGACTCATGGATCGCGACCTTTTTTTTTCGTCATATCAGGATTTCGTTGCCTTTAATTATGCATAAATAAAAGTATATAATTTACAGCTTTTTAATATTAATTATAAAAAGCAAAAACGGTTTTTACAAACCAACCACAGTAGATTTTACAAAAAACTGACCTAAAAAATAATTTTACATATTTTAAAAATATTATTGTTAATTTTTTTTTAATTACATTTTAATTTTTTTAGAACATCTTAAAGATTAAAAGGGATAAAATCGCGACACAAGCGTTAATAAATTAACAATAATAGATTAAAACTGTTTTTGTTATTGTTACCTCTGATAATTTCCGAGGTCCCAAAACGTGCATCACAAATTTGGGACACACTGTATAGGGTATCACATATGCAAGGCCACCGGCAGGGGGGTTAGGGGAGGTCCGTTGACCCTTCCTGGATTTTCCAAAAATTACTTAACATAAAACAATTTCCGCCTAAATCCTTAAATTTTACAATATCGTCTAGAAATTTAAATGAGTATAAAATAAATTTAGAAATTAAAGTTGTGGTATTTTTATTTGTCTTTTTATTTTATTAATTCTAAACTAGAAAATTGACTTAAACTTTTTGACACCCTTTACATTTGATTTTAGAGGCGGCCCTGAAGATATGTAGTAGTACTAAGCTGTTTAGTCATTGAAATATGTAAGAAATTCATAAAAGGTTAAAAACAATAAAGTTACATTTTATTAAGAATTCTTGAATAACAATGGGTACCTTGCAACTTCGCTCTCCCACAGTGTACTGTCATAGACCAAATAGCTGCCGTAACACCTTTAAGAGTAGCCGTAAAAATCGGCATTCTTGTGGCATGTGCTAATCTAAAACAACAGGTGTCCAATTAAGGAAAATACGTCCTTAAGTCCAGGTAGGCACTGAAAGTGATATTCGCGACAACAAAAGAACGGAAAACAAGTTATCAGGACCGTAATTAAGTTAAAGGCGAACTTGAGAGCCGTCTAGGCGTATAAAGTGGCAGAAATCATCATTATTATGTCAGATACACACATGCTGAATTCTATGCAGTTTTATACTAAGCAGAAAAAACAGCTCTAGTTAACGAGCGAGTATAGGCTCAATCGTGAAAAAAAAAACAGTTTCTTTATAAATTTATTTATACCTTTTGTATATTACTGAGTATGGTTTTGACAAAATTCTTTAATTTTCTTGTAAACATATAATATTAATAATAAACAAGTCGATGAGAAAGCTTTTCTCAGGGCGTCTTTGAAAATAGACGATTTTTTTTATTTTAAAATTTTTGGGGGTCATTCAAAGTGAGAACTGCGAATGTTTATAAAAACTTTTACCATTTTGGAGGTAAAAAAGCCCCTTAAAGTAAAAAAAATCCAAAACGGAACGAGGGGCGGGGAGCTATATTACATGGAGAAAATGTGTACCAAGTTTGAAATTAATTGGTATTGTAGTTTTTAAATGACAGTGATCAGGATCTTTTAAAAAGTAGTTTTGAGCACGAAATATGTACGTTTTTATCGAGCAGCCTTGGTAATAAACCTGTAAATGATTTGATTGCGAGCGCATCCGAGATCTGCCGAGATCTAAGATGTAGCTAGCACATTGAAAAGCCGCCCGTGGTCGGTAAAGCCTAAAATCTGCAAGATACGTCGCGGTTGCCCCAACAAAATGACGATGCCCCGGTTTGCTTCGGTTTTTTTAATAGGCAGTGAAGACACTATAATTGATGTATATAAGAAAATTGTTCAAATTTTAAAAATATTGGTTACACTCCAATGACTACATCAGATACTGAATGCGGTTGTTTAACTTTGTAACTAAGTAATCAAATTTTTTTGGAAAATACTATGGGCAAAGAAAGAGAAAATATTTCTGCAATGATTTTTTTTTAAACAAATGATTGGTAACATTTTAAACTTTAAAGAATAATTGGTTGAAAAGTTATTACTGGCAAAGACAGAAAAAACAGAAAAATATACTTTATTTTAAGAAATAGAGGTGGCGTGTATTTGCTTATATTACAATCTTAATTATAATCTGTTTTTACCTAAAATTAAAAAAAATATATGTGGGACATTACACATTACCTATCTAAATGGTGGGTAGAATTTTTTAATTTTTGTGTTAGCCGCTAAAGCGTTCCTAAAAAATGCTGACTATGTCGCACTGTAAGCTGTTGTTTCCTTATTTTGATGTAATTAACGTATACTAGAAGTGATAAAACTGACGTTACTTTTTAATTTTACATTTTTTTTCAGCAAATAAGCTTACCGTTTACTGTAATATTGGGTATAGTGTTATGACTGTTCATGTCACTTAGTTAAGGTACATATATAATTTCTCTTTTACAATGAGCAATTCAGTAATGGTAAAAATAACGAAGTAAAAATTCTACATTAAATAATTATGCGATGAAAATTAAATAAACTGCAGTGGTGCGAAATTTAAAAAAAAAGCATTTGCGAGGATTCTTTGTCTAATTAAATGGTTTATGTTTGATATAAACATTTCCAAGAGCGCCGTGAAAATGCCAAGGATGACCAGACGGTCTAGCGTATCGATCACCGATAAAAATGTACCCAAAATAAGGAAAATTGTCTATGATATCGTCAAATTAATATGTGCAAAAGAGGTTGCTGAACAAATATTGCTAAAGTGAAGAAAATCGAGCCAAAAGCAGCTTTTTAAAGAACCAAGGCTACTAAAGTACGATAAGTTTACTAGGATGTTAAGAAACATTTAACTGTATTTTGTCACTACACTGACATAGTTCATTCTAAATTTGCTTTAGCCAGACCGTATGGTCAATATAAACTTGTAAGTTTTTTGCCTAAGATAACTTTATTATGATGCGTTAATTCGCGTATCCATTAAACTTGGAAAAAAATACTTAGAATTCCAATTCGATCAAAATTTTAAAAATTAGTACCTACAATATGTAATAAAAAAATACAGCAAAGAAAAATTATTTGTCCATAATATTCCTAAAAAAACTAATAACGTGAAGGATATCCTTTTGATTTTATTTTTTTTTTACCTGTCTGGCATTTGTTCCAACATTTTTTTGACGTAATAGTTTTCAATTTTGGACCACTCTTCTTGAGAGATGCGTTTTAGGACCGCTTTATTGGAAATTTGATGTTCTTTTACCTTTTCTCTAAGTTCCGACCATAGGTTTTCGATAGGATTGACGTCCGGTGATTGCAGTGGAGTTTTTAATACTTTTGAAATGTTATACAATATCCACTCTTTTCCAATCCGTTCTAAAATACCCATTTTCTTTGCGCTTTGGCGTAAATTCTTCTTTGGAATGTTTAGGTAAACAAATCAATCCATAATTCCATCAATAAAATGAAACTAACCCACTCCATGACTTTTTTTTTTTTTTGCCAAAAAACTCAATTTTGGTTTTGTCAGTAAATATAATCAATACTTAATATTCTTGTCTAACTGCATCTGAGAATTGAGGCGCTTTGTTTTGTTTTTGTTACTAACCAATGGTTTCTTCTTACACACTTGTGCTCGTAAGCCATTAATTCCTAGAAATTTTCCTGTTGTTGACACAACTTTCTGGTAATCACTTGCCACACTTTTAACAATTTCTATTGCAGTTGTCTGTGGATTCAAAAATTTTTTTTATAATTGCCCGTTTTTTTCGATAAGTCAATTAAATATTCTTTATAATTGATTTATTTGTTGACCACACCCTTTCAACAATTTTACCTTTTTCTCTTTGTGATTTCCCATCTTCTTTTAATTTATTATAAATTATCTTATTTTATAAGGAACATCTGATAATTTGCGACCCATTTTAGATTTTAACACTGCTATTCGGAATAAACTATATTTTAAACTACTATTACCACCAACTTGAAACACTGTTTTTATAGTGCATTAGTGATGTAACGAATGTCATTTTTGGACATTCGCGAATGCGTTTTTGTTCAAATTTGGCACCAAAAACTGATTAAAATTTCATAGAATTTGTTTTTGTTTGTTTCCACTGCATTATATATTTTTGGCTTATGTTCTAAGAAAATTTAATTGTTGCTTTTTATTGACCAAAGAAAGTAAATAAATAAATAATAACCAAAATAAACTAAAGATTGATAATGTGTTTACGAGGTTTAATTACTTTTTCTTTGAATAAAAAAAAAAAAATGAAAAAATTTTG
>JAHBCN010021155.1:0-14398 GCA_019359885.1 Listronotus oregonensis | reverse complement strand
AATGAGATTAAAAAACAAAATTTTAAATTTTTTTTAATTTAAATTTTTTCCAGTTTTTTTTGGAAAAATTTTTGAGGTTACGAACCGCGAGTGTACGAAACAAAATAAAATAAAAATTTAAAAAAAAAAATTAGTAAAAATTAAATATTTTTTTTTAAAAGGGGTTAAAGAAAACGGTTTGGGGAAGATAAATTTAAAAAAAGTTTGTCTATTATTTTGCCAATTTCTTAGTATTTTTAAAACCCAAATTTTTTTTGGTATATTAAAGATGATTTTTTTTAAAATATAAATAATAAGTGTTTAAAATTATTTTTAATAAAATAACGGTTTACAATTTTTTTTTGACTTAGCTTTACGAATAAAAGTCATAAGGTAAAATATCTGGTTTTTAAAGTGATGTATTATAATTTAAAAAAAACAGTATTAAAATAAAACATCTAAATGCATACATGGTTCTCAAATTAAATGCCCCCCCAAAAAAAAGTTTTTTTTTAGTTAATATACAAAGTTCTTTAAATTAGCCAACTAGAAGTTTTTTTCAATTTTGGATTAAAAATGCAAAAGACAATAAACAAGGGTTTTTTTCCAGTCTAAAAATTGAAATAGTTTTTTTTGTAAATGGAACAACCTGCATATTTTATTACCTTAAAAAAAAAAATTTAAAAAAAATATCACCATTGTTTTTGTATAAACCCAATAGTTTCGATAGTAAAATAATTTTTTTTAAAATGGGACACCCTGTATGCATTTTTAAAATAATACATTTATCACCATTTAAGATCTTTTAGGGGTTTTAAAAATTTTTTTTGTTTTATTTCCCCCGCACATGATTACCATTGCCTGAATGATGCGTAGGGGTTTCCCCGGTTCCCCCGGAAAAGTCACTTTCCCAATTCATGAAAACTTCAAAGTGGGCGCATCTTTGGGGGAAATATAGAAAAAGGAGGGTGAACAACACATCAGTGTGCCATAAGTTTGTAGTGAAATTTTTAAAACTTTATATTTTTGTGAAAAAAAGAAAATCTATAGATACTTGAAAACATTTTTTTTGGAATTTTTGTATTAAATTTTTTTGAATTCATGCTATACCAAATAACCATTTTTAAGGTTAAAAGAATAACATTTTTTGTTTACTGTATGGTTTTCATTGTTTTTTTTTTTTTTAAAATTCATCAAGAAATGAAAGATTAGATTGAAACTTGTTGACCCCTGACATTTTAATTCGCAACATCATATTTCTATTTTTTTTTTTTCTTTTCTTTTAAAGGTCTTGGGGAAAAGTTTAAAACCCCCAAACCCGGGGAAAATATGTTCTGTGCCTCAGTGTTCCTCATACTGTAAAAAAGAATGTTTAACATTATTTCCCGAAAGATCCTAAGTTTTAAGTTTGGGGAAACAACTTAAAAAGGGAAAAGTGACCAAAAATGTTGATGTAAAATCAGTTTTTTGTAGCTGAGGATTTCACCCCAGGAAGGGAAAAAACATCACAATTGAAAAAAAATTTTTTTCAAAATGTTTTTCAAAAAAAAACGCCGGGGAAAAAAATTTCCACCCCCTAAAAATTTTGACAACCAATTTTTTTTCAAAAATATGCAAATCAAAAGATCAAATCGACTTTTTGGGACGTTCACTTTTTTTTGGTTTCTAACAAGTTTTTTTTAAAATTTGAAATGTACTTTTAAAAAAAATCTGGGCCAGATGGGCAAGAAGATGTGCCAGACACCCTTTTTCCCAACCCACAAAAAGGGCCCGGCACTAATTCCTTTAACAGACGTAGCACCATTGGAGAACATATTTTATGAAGATAAAGCAACAGAAACCCAAAGTACAGTTTTTTTTTTAACTACCTCAAAAAATTTAAAAATTTTAAAAATGACGAGAATTTTTAAATTTAACAGGTTAGAATATGAATAATCATTATGATATACATTATAAATAATTGAATATTTCTTTATTTTTTTTTAGGAGTAAATTTTGATATTCTGAATCCATGACAAGATGTGTAAAAAAAGAAATTTTTAATGACTGTAACTGGCCAGATATGAATGTGCGGATAATTTTGGTTTTATGCAAATTGAAGCTAAATATTTCCTTTGCATGTTATCTATTTTTTTTAAACAAAAAAAGGGCCCCAAAGCACTTCAATATTTTATTTTTCAACAACTCTGCTGGCTGTTGCTTTAAACCCAAATATTGGCCCCAAAAAAAGAACAGATTTTGAATAATATGCCAAAGTTTTTTAAAATTTAAAAAACCCAAAAATATTTTTTTACTCCCCAAATTAAAATCCAAAATTAAATGCCTTAAATGTAGAGTTAAGCCCAAAATTTTCACTATAAGGGAACTCATAATTAAAATATTTGATGGGTATAACACCATCTGATTTTTTTTTTGTGGTTTGGGAAAAAGGGAAAAAAAAATTTTTTTAATTATGAAAATATAAATTTATAAATTGGAAGTGCATGATGCTTTTTATGGTGGAAAGGGTTTTTTTTAAATTAAAAAAAAGGGTAAAAAGGGAAATTAAAAACCCCCCTTTTTAAAGAAGCAGAAACAACTCAGAAAAAAAGATGCTGAAGCTAAAAGCTGATATCGCACGTGCTCGGGTTCATGTTGAGCGAGCAGTGCGGGGCTTTTTTAATTTGAAAAACGAAATGATGACAATTATAGCAGCTATTGTGAATTTATCTAAAAAATGATAAAATAATTTAATATTTTTTTGTTAAAAAATTAAAGGGGTAAGGGTTTGAATAGGGGAAAAAAAAATTGTTTTAAATGTATATTGTTTCATATATTAATATATTTTGAGTAAAGTAAATGTCATTAATGCCATATTATATGTGTAAAAATTTTATAATAAGTTACCAAATAGTATTAAATTGTTAAATAGCTTAAGTAAAATTTAAAAAATTGTTAAAAAAGGTATGGTAAAATTAGAGCCGTATACATTGGGTGATTATTTGAAAATAATACATTGCACAATTTTTAAAAAAAAAAATTCTTTGTTGACGTCATTTCCTTTATCTCTGTGTATATATGTATGTATTAGGTAAAGATGATTTGAAATAAAAGCTTATTATTATTATTATTATTTAAAGACGCTCTAAATCATAAAATTAGTTTTCTTCCTTCCTAGACCTTGATACCACTGCATCCAGCTCAAATTCTAGCTCGAAAGCAAAAATGTACAAAATAAATGCAAACATTTAAATCGAACATTGTCTAAGGAACTGTAATGTTTAATAAAGAATATATTTCCTAGTTTCCTATTAAGATTTTCTTACTAACAAAATCAAGTTCAATGGACTATGTGTAATCGAACATCTCCCTTACAGTTTAAAGCAAACAGGCTATTAGAAGTTATTAACAAAAACGTCAAGTTACTAGTCAGTCTTTATTTAAACAGTAAACATGTAACATGTGTACAAAATAATTATCGGTTTTTTTTTGAATTAATTCTTTGGAAAGCTTTCATCAAAATTGACACTAACTTCCAGGTAAGTCTTCGAATGGCTGAATAAATTTCAGAGTGGTCATATTCAAACCTAAGGCGCCATTCCTAATTGTTGGCCGTAATAGTGTGTTTTTCAGTCTTATGTCAGAATTTGTGCCCTCTAAATAGTCACATGACTCGACGAAACTTTCTGGCCCCTTTTTTCTTTCCCTAAAACAAAATTACAATTTAGATGTTTCTGATGATATGAAGATATTAATAGATACAGAAATGGTCTGCAGAATATACTCCCCTAACAAGGGGCATTTAATTTCGTTTAAATTTTTGATGGAACATCATTCTCCAATATTAAATCTTTGAATATCCTAGCCATGAAAATGCCTTAGACACTATAAATCCTGGACTACTATTTGTAATTAGTTTTCTTCGAATATTGCCAAAGCTTCTTTTCATATTTTTTACCATTTGACAAATTTATTTTCAAATCCCTTTGGGAAAAAGAATTTCTTGGCTTTGCTAACCCATTTTTCCTTTTACTAAAAGTAAAAATGTAGTAACATGTTGATCCTAAAAAAATGCTTATTACATACTTTGAAATGATATAGTTTTAGATAATTTAAAACTACTCTGTTATTCTTAATTGCCTTCTTTCATCCACTCTGTGGAACCCTGTTCATAAACTGCTATTTCTGAGATGTTGCTAGATGACAGGGATTGCACACATTGGAAGACACATGCTTCTAGTGGATATAGTTCGACTATAACGGTCAGTTTCAGTTCATTCAAGATTCTGACTTCTCAATGTGTGATAACACGGCTTTCACTCCACTTGTAAGGGTGCTGAAATATAAAAGCTATTTTTATACAAATTTCTTAAATATAATTCAAAGAAATACCTTTCTTTTTGGGCACTGCTAGAGCTGTCATTCTAGTTCTGACACTCGACCCAGAAATCGTGAAAAAGAGCTGAATTCAAAAAAAAAAAAAAATAAAAAAAAACATATTTATTATTATATAATTATTTTTTAAAATATATATTTCAAAACACTAGAAAACCAATTATTAAAATAAAATAATACCTGTTAAGCAGAGCGAAATTTTCTTCGTCTAATCCTGTAGAAGTTTTGAAACATACTTTCTTTCTTTTTGCCAGTGGGTGACAGAAATACTTAAAAGGCTCAGGTTTGTGAGTTTCCTCTAATCCTTTTTTTTTTTACCCCATTTTTGTGCCAAGTCGTACTTGCTGACTACTTCTAACTGCTCATTTCTAAAATTTAAATAGTATAGTATAATCAACTAAATATTTCTGTG
This sequence comes from Listronotus oregonensis, assembly GCA_019359885.1. NCBI lineage: Eukaryota > Metazoa > Arthropoda > Insecta > Coleoptera > Curculionidae > Listronotus > Listronotus oregonensis. The sequence goes on along the minus strand of JAHBCN010021155.1, from coordinate 9,633 downwards.
GGTTAGTTAAAATTATAGAATCATATAATTGTACTGACCTTTTTTACATAGATTAAGGTAGCCACAATGTGTTTACAAAAGCCAGATAATCCAGCTTTGCAGGAACAAGCACATCTCCACTTGGTGATATCTTTATTTATTTCAATGCTTATTTCATGGGGTGGTGAAGTTAAGCCAGATGTTTGAAGGCATAAACTCTTTAAAAATATCAGGATTTCCTCCCAAAATACCACATAATATAACGTGTCCCGCTTTGAAAAACAGCTTCACCCTCTTGTAATGGTCTACCGTTTCCAATATTGAGAATTTCGTAAAATCACTTCAATATGAGGCATCTTGGTAAATTTATAGTTGAATATTTAAAAACAAGTCCTTAAATACAAGAAAATCACAAAAAATAGGAAGTTCAACTACACAGCAACAACGATAGATGAAAGCATAACTAAAATACACTAAATTTTGTTGTTCACCCTCATAGGGGCCATATTGAAAATTGACAGCGCCATCTAGTGGTCATTGATTTTCGCGAATAGTTGGAAACATTATTTTTTCTACGACCCTTTATAAAAAACACTAACTTTTAAAAAATTATTGTTTTAGTAACATAGTTTATAACGGAATTATTGGTAATATTAATATTAAATATGCACTTTGCAAATTTTTGCATTTTTTGCATTTGATGTTTTAATGAGATCGGTTCAGCGGGGTTGATAGCTGGTGTCAATTGGCTGAATAAAGTTGGTGTAGTTGTTGATGATGATGGACATGCGGATGATGTTGCAAAGTTTTTAAATGATTGTAGTAGTATAATTTTATTAGCCATATATTTTTAGTTAGTCTGAATTATGGTAACAAGTAACTTTCTGCGACAGAAGTTGACTTTCAGCCTAATGCCGTTTTATATTAGTTATTTCTTTTCTTGAATCTGCTAAAAACGTTGCCGATCAACGTCTGAAACTGTGACCTCTATAACGTTCTGGATTCGGTGGATTTTAGGAAGCAGCGATTTCCGACGACATTTTCCCACATGTGTTAACTTCGTAAGCATTTAAATTGGTAGGTATTGTTGTTATGAAGTGATTTAACTTATTGTTAAGCCGATTTGATACAGTATTTGGTCTTAATATAGATAGTTACACTTTCCCGCACGGTGCAGAAGCTTCGAACTTTCCACTTTCCTCGGTTCTTTATTTCTATAGCACAGATTCCATAATTAAGAAATCTGTGTCTATAGGGTCTAGATAAAGGAAGCTACTGCATGTGAAGTTTTTTCGTTCCCTCCCAAACCTTTAAATCTTTAATTCCCGTGTTAATAAACTACCCCTTACCTCACCTAAGACACCGAAGGTAGGTTAGTACTTAAGCTTTAAGTCTTTGCGCCTTTTCTTTGCTAAAATAATAAAAAAAAATGAAATCAACTGAAAGCTGAATAGAAATATATTTTTCTCGGATGGGCTATTTTTATCTGTCGTATTAGCTTTATTTTAAAGACAGTAAAATAATCGGATCGTCACACATTTACAAATAACAAACATATGTTACAACAGTGTCAAGCAACACGAATTATCTTTAATTTTAATCAATAAAACGGAAAAAGAACGCAAGGTGACTTGCAAAAACCGAGTTGTAGGTCACTTCTTGCAACCATGTGGTGCACCATATCAACATCAACGGTCGGTAGTCAACCAAATTACCGTACCGTATACTTATCCAGTAAAACATTATAATTTAAGCCGGTTAACTTTCTGTATCTCGGGCTACTCGAGGCAAAAAACTTATAAGCAGTTTCAACGTAAAAATTACAGGAAGCGAAATTTTGCTTACGCTGAACATGTAATCAGTGCTGTTTTTTATTAAAAAGTAAATAAATTGAAGACCTTAAGCTGTAAATGTGTTTACCGTTTCAGTGCGAACATAAAAAGAAATTAGTTCGTATGGAACTTTTCAGAAATACTATATAAAATAACAGGTCAGTAAGTATTTCTTACTAGTTGATGATGGTTTCATTTTAAAACCAGTAAAACTTGAGAAATACTATATAAAATAACAGGTCAGTAAGTATTTCTTACTAGTTGATGATGGTTTCGGTTGTTTTTTTCCAAAAAAACCAAAACCAGTGAAAACTTGGGCTAAACTTCCAAAAACGCACTATCCCCCTTTGATTTGTCTATAACTTTGTACAGAGCTTTCTTACAGCCTAAGAAATAATGTTCAAAGTTTTTTTTGGCCGGCAATAATAAAAATCGTGGAAAAAATAATTTTTTGTGCAATTTTTTAATTTTTTTATCTCTTTTGATTAGAAAATAAGAACGAAAATTAAAAGAAAAAAAGATTGTAATTAAATTAAATTTAAAATAATTTAATTTTTTTAAACAATTAAACAATTACCAATTTTTAAAGTAACATTTTTAACCTTCTAAAAACTCTCCCTCTCCGATTGATCTGTAACTTTGCACAGGACAAACATTATTTAGAGGATTTTTTTTAACCAAAACTGACCAGAAATCCCCAAAACTAACTAGAACCAACCAGAACTAACCAAAATTAACTCACCAATTACAAAATGGTATATAAAGTATATTTAAATACACTTTATTAAAATGTAAAAAATACCATACACAATATACTGACTAATTTTGATTTATTATTTAATAAATTTAAAAAATATCGTCGCCGAAAGGAACATAGGAAATCCCATGTAAGTTTTAAGGGGGTTAATTATTGGGTCCCCTGTACATTTTACAGAAAAAATGTTAAGTAACTTTTTAAAGAGACCAATTTGACAAGCCCTCGTGCCAAGTTTCAAAAAATTTTAATAAGCAAATCTTGAATTATTCAATTAAATGTAATTGCAAAATTACCAAATTTTCGGTTCAGGTAAAACCAAACAGACACCAGCAAACAATTTGTTATAAGGCTTTGTCTAATCTGACGTACAGCCGAATACAAGGAATGTTTTTTTGTTTCATTAATCTCACAACCATTACATTTAAAGTAAAAGACACGTTAACATTATTCTTTTATCAAACATTTTATTCAATGTAACAATTAAGTTTAACAAATAACAATTATTACTATCGATCATTAAAAAATAATTTTATCATACTAGAATTTAATTAAACGGTATCTGAAATATTTTCAATTTATTTTCCCATCAAGCCTATCTGGTCCATTTCAACCATTAAACCTATTGTCAGTAAATTCGAATCCAAAGCCATCGCAATAAATAATTGTAAATGTTTAACTCAGAAGATCAAAAATAGATCCGAAAAAAACTGAACTCTTAATATTTTACTAGGTGTGGAAATATAAAATAAAATAAAATACAATAACTTTTTTAAAAACAATAGAGAATTACATAAAAACATTAATTCATCAAATGTTCAAACATTAACAGCTAAACAATATCCCAACCGATCACAAAATTAATTTCTAACGTTGCTAAGTTGATATTGCGAGATTTTAGTACATTCTAACGAAAGAGCGTTTTGTAGCTAGTTTAGATTCTTAAATTTTACACTGTGAAAGATCAGGTGACCTGGCTGGCCAAAGTATCTGGTACCGTAGACCAATGACATTGCCGTTAAAAGAATTTTCCAGGTACTCTCTAACCATACGGACGGGCGGGGCAACCATCCATTTGGTACCAGATCATTTGATCTTCCCGAACAACTTCTTCCAAGACGGGTCCAATTTAATTTTGAAATAAGTCCAAATAGGTTTCTGCTGTCAGGTTATAGTCCATAAAAAAGGGTCCAATGATATGGTCTCCGATAATTTCCGTCCCACGAATACATTTGTTTTTTGGGGATATTGTGTCCGAGTATGAACAAAGCAATGTTCATTTTCTTGGCTCCAATACCGGCAATTCTGAACATTTGGTTCATGGTTGGGGGTAAATGTACATTTATCGGTAAAACAAATAATTATAAAAAATTCCTATTGTTATTTGCTCTTTCCATTATTTCAAAACAAAATGTCATTCTTCGCTCTTCGTCTCCTTCCTGCAGGTTTTGATGTTTTTCGAATTTATACGAATAATATTGGTGTTTTTTCAAAGTGCGCAATACCGTTGTGTGGTGATGTTTATTTACCTCTTGCCCAAGAACCCTCGTACTAACCATTTTGTTTTCCTCCACACTCAGTAGAATATTAAGATCTCTGTTCTCTTTTTCTTGGACTTTATTTTCAATATCCTGAGATGAACATTTACAATTATTTATTACGGTACCTTTGGACTCGAACTTACTGACTATATGTTTAATAGTTGAAATGGATGGAATGGGCTTGGTGGGGAAATAAACTGAAAAAAATTCAGATACTGCTCTTAAACTGTTTCCCGCATAATGCCACTTATTTATGGATACTTTTTCGTCGATTGAATAATTCATATATTTCTTTAAATACCGACTGATTTATTGACACTTTATCTTATGTCAGGGACAATATTCATTTTACTGGTGCCTGTTTGGTTTTACCTGAACCAAAAATTTGGTAATTTTGCAATTACAGTTAATTGAATATTTCAAGATTTGCTTATTAAATTTTTTTGAAACTTGGCACGAGGGCTTGTCAGATTGGTCTCTTCAAAAAGTTACCTTACATTTTTTCTGTAAAATGTACAGGGGAGCCAATAATTGACCCCCAAATTTAAGATTTCCTAGCACCATCCAGTATACAGTGAGGCCATAAAGTCTAGAAAAGTACCTTTTTCAGGTAAACGAAGCACCTGAGTAAAAAACGCTTGGACACGTGGATTTAGTTTTTTGGTTTAAAATTTTTTGAAAGAAAAGAATTTATACAGGGTGTTTCAAAAACAGCAGGGCCGGTATCGACTTCATTTTTTTAAATGGCACCACCTGCATATTTTGACATTTTTGGATGTTACGGACAATTCTAGACACATTTCATGTACATTGTGCTATACCTATCTTCAACTGTTTTCGAGTTATCAAGGTTACATGCCATAATTTTAGAAAAACGAAAATTCAATTAAAAATCATTTATTTCACTTTGTAAACAACAATTAAGGGGTATACTTTAACGTAACAAATGCTGAAGCTGTTGCCCGTTCATTTCTTATCAGTATCCTAACCGATCGATGAACTCTTGTTGCACATTGCGAATAAAAGAAATTGGGATTTGTCGAATTTCATCTCTTATACGATTTTTTAAGGCATCGATATTGGGAGGCCTATTAAAATAAACTTTGCTTTTTAAATATCCCCATAGAAAATAATCTAGGGGAGTCAAACCCGGAGATCTGGCCGGCCACTCGACAGGGCCACGACGTCCTATCCATCAATATTTCATTGAGATACTGCCGGACAGGTACATCGTAGTGAGGTGCACCGTCTTGTTGAAACCACATAGTCGGAGTGGGTAAATCGGGTTCATTACCTGGATACAGTTGAGCCAAAGCAGGAATTAACTCCAGTTGCAAAAAATCTAGATAAATTTCGCCGGTCAAGTTTTCGTTGAAAAAATACGGGCCTATAATCCTGTCTTGAAATATTCCAGCCCAAACCTTAATTTTTTTCGGATACTGCGTGTGAGTCACTTGAGCCCAATGAGTATTCTCTTTTGATCAATACCTACAGTTTTGTCGATTGACACTACCATTAAGAAAAAACGTAGCTTCATGGGAAAATAAAATATTTCTACAAAAAAATGGATCCTCGTTGCACCGCTCTTGCATATTTTCGTAAAACTCGAGTCGGCGGTCATAGTCGTCTTCGTTTAATTCATGTATTAATCTTTTTTTGTATAGATGATATTTTGCATGTTTCAGAATATTTTTTACCGATGATTTACTGATGTCTAAATTCTATGCTACTTGACTTGTAGGCAAATGTGGATTTTCGTTATAATTAAGTAAAACATCTAATTTCACATTGTCATCTAGTTTTGGCCTACCTGTTCTAGAAAGGTCTTTTAAACAACCATGTTCACGGAATTTTTTAATGTTACTTTTCAAACCTTGATTACTCGAAAACAGTTAAAGATAGGCATATTTTACATGAAATGTGTCTAGAATTGTCCGTAACATCCAAAAATGTCAAAATATGCAGGTGGTGCCATTTAAAAAAATGAAGTCGATACCGGCCCTGCTGTTTTTGAAACATCCTGTATAAATTCTTTTCTTTCAAAAAATTTCAAACCTAAAAACTAAATCCACGTGTCCGAGCGTCTTTGACTCAGGTGCTTCGTTTACCTGAAAAGGTACTTTTCCAGACTTCATAGCCTCATCGTTTTTATATATATAAAAAAAAAAAATATATTATAATATATATATATATATATATATATATATATATATATATATATATATATATATATATATATATTTATTATTTATTTATTTATAAATACAATAAATAAAAAATTCAAAAATATCTAGGTGAAACAAAAGAGGTATGTATTAAAAAGGAAACGATATTTAATAAAATCCCAAGATTTAAGAAATAACATAATGTCATTATGGTAATTATACCCCATCGATAGGCTACATTAAGCCGTTGAGCCGGTAATTGAACGTTTCGAAAATGATTTTAATGAGTTTGGCTCGGCGCCAGCGCTAATCACCCAGTAATTGCGGTTTCACTTTTATCGCTGGACCTAGAAAAATATTTTGATTGTTACTTGAAATTATTTAGGTTAGTAATTGTCTGTCGATAAACGATACAATTTATCTGCGTTTGTGCAAACAACGAGAAAAATATTTATTTTCAATTAAGATACAGGGCACCCATGTGTATGACGAAATATTTTATAGCATTTAAAACAGTAGGACAGACCATAGCTGTAGAATATCTTTCCTTATTCTGCGTTTCTTTCCTATTAGCACTTATAGCGACAATTTTGATTTTTCAATAAAAAAATCAGCAACGATAATCTTAACAAAAAATAATTGCCGTTAAATTATTACCTAAAAAGATATTTTTAACGTTTACTGTTTTTGGTAAAAGATCTATTGGATGCTGGTGCAAACAACAACAAAATTTTATTGGTTTTTAACTACTGTTTGTAGACAGGGGCGTAGCCGGTTTTTTCTAATTAAAAAAAAAAATTTTAAAAAAAATAAATTTAAAAAAAAAAAATATATATATATATATATATATATATATATATATATATATATATATATATATATATATATATATATATATATATATATATATATATTTTTTAAAAAAAAAAAAACTAAACAAATTAAAGATTAAATATTAAACAAAGTCTAACCGTGTTTTTTTTGGCTAGATATATCCCCATATCTTCCTTTGGCTACGCCACTGTTTTGGTACAGACCATGTCCCCCTTTTTAATTTAAAAAAAAAGAACCATCTTGTTTTTTTTCCTTATAGTCTGAAAGAAAGGATTTGAATTAAAACAATGAATTTAAAATTAAATTTTTTTCCTTGAGTACCTTTTTATTTATTTTTTTTAAAAGGTCTCATTTTGTTCTTATATGATTTTGGGGGCATCCGTCTCCCAAATATAGGGTTTTTAAAAAATATATTTTTTTTTCTACAATTTTAAAATATGAAGTAAATAACCATAAAGGTTTTGTTCTTATTATTTTCATTAAACAAAAGTAATGTTCTAAGCCGAAAAGTTTGTAAAAATTTTTAAAGATTAACGAAATTCCCGGGAAAATTTTTGGGAAAGGGTGCCAATGAGGGAAATATAACCAAGTAAATCAAATCAAATATACGAGCAGCAAAAACAAATTTTAACAAAAAGCAAATTAAAAGCATGAAAGAAAAGGTTTTTTTTATATAAAAATTGTTTTTTTTTTAATGGAACCGGGCAGAAAATCCCAGTTAAAATAAAAAAAAAAAAAAAAAAAAAAAAAAAAAAAAAAAATTTTTTAAAAAAATTTCCCAAAAAAAAACCCAAAAAAAAAAAAAAAAAAAAAGGTTATTGGGGTTCCAAGGGCCAAGGTTTTTGGTACCATTTAAAAAGGGGTTTTTATTTATTAGTTTTCCCAAATTTGACAGGTTTAAAATAGTGGTTGTTTCTTTTTCAGAGGCCACTTTAAAGGTTAAAAATTTCGTTCTTCATTTATAGGGGTGAAAATGTTAAAAAAATTCGTATTTTTGGGTTAAATGCGGTATATATTCGCAAAAATTGAAAAAAATTTTACTTATGCGGGATTTAGCTACAGAGTCCTTTTAAAAAATTAAAAAAAAAAAAAATCCTAGAAATAAATTATTTAAATTGCCCTTTCGGGAACTTAAAAAAAATTTTTTTAATTTTCAATAATAGAGGTTTCTCCCTTTTCCCGGCCCACTTCATTGTATTACAAAATATCCTTATCTTTTTCCCTAATTTTAACCAAAACAACCAAAAAATAACCACAACAACCATCATCTTCCATGTTGTGTTTGCCATAGGTTTTTTTTTTGGGATTTTTTTTTAATGAGTTTTTTTCATGGAATTTTTTTAGGGGGTTTTTTTTGTATGGGCTTTTTGGCTTTTGGGGTATTAATGATCGGGGTATATTTTAAAAAAGATTTTCTGACCGGCTCCTTTTTAAGAAGTCGTAAAAAAAATAGTTTTTTTCAACACTTGCGGAAAGTGGACGGGTTTTTTAATTATCCGTCGTTTAAACAGAAATTGCGTGGGGAAAAATTACTTTTCGCACTTGTTAGAAAAAAATACTTTTTTTTTTCTGCATGCCCCTTTAAAGTGATTTTAAAAAAAAAAAAGGGTTTTTATGACAGATTTATTATGTTTAAAAAATGTCTATCGTATTATTATCTGTGTCAACTTAGGATGCAACTCTTAGACTTAATTTTAGTTATTTAAAAGTTTGTGCTTAATTTTTTTTTTTTTTTGTTTTTTTTAATTTTTTTTTTTTGTCACAATTTTAAAAAATTTGACCTTTTCTTTTTAATCGTTACAAGATATAAAAAGCATCCGAAATAACCGTAACGATTTTTGTAACCACTAATCACCTAAATTTTATTTTAAGGCAAACTCGATGCAGTTGCCTAAGGCTTTAAATAAGTAAAAAAGAAGATTCTTTTGGCATGAAAATAAAGTCATCATCCAAAGAAATGACCAACTTATTTACGAAAACATGTATTAAGGCCGATTTCGATATAAGTATACAAAAAATTTGTAGCTCATCTCATATATAAAAATAAAAATTTTATTATTTTGCTATTTTAAAAAAGGTCAAAATTAAAAAAAATAAAAAAAGGGTTCCCCGTGCTCAAATTTTTTTTAAATAAATTTTAAAAAAACCCTTTAGTTGTTTTTTTTTCTGCAAGTTGTCAAAAAGTTTTATAGTTTTGTGGTGGATTCAAGTTTTAATAAGTTCTCCAGGGGTTATTGCTTAAAATTTTAGAGAATGGGACCACTTCGGTTCTGGTCCCGGGGGTAGGGCTAAGGGGTCAGCCGTATTGACCCCCCATTGATGCTGGCGGATCGCCTAAAAAAAAAAAAAAAAAACAAAAAAATTAAAACACTTTTATACGTTTTGGTGGCATGTCTGTCACCGTTCCAAGATTATTTTTAAAAAAAAATAAAATAGAAATTAAAATTAAATTTGTAAAATTTTGGTATAAAAAATTTGGATTTTAATTTTTAATTTTTATGACGTTTTGTCATAAATATATAATTTAA
>JAHBCN010021154.1:0-14304 GCA_019359885.1 Listronotus oregonensis | reverse complement strand
CAGAAATCATTGGCATAGTGTACTATTTTAAAACCAGTTTGTTTATGGATATCCCGTGTAGAGATTAAATAGTAATGGGAAAAGAAGTGACCCTTGGGGGTAAACCAGAGTAGAGATATCTTGGCCAAACCCCTTTGGCATTTACGTTGTTTCGAACAAAAACATATCTTTTTTTTGTACAATTTAATAATTGTGGAACATACGTGCTGAGGATTTGAAAGTCTTTGGCCATCTTATATTCCAAGATCGATAAATCCAAAGAGTCATAAGCACCTTTGATATCAAGAAAAAGTGATGTTATACAGGGTGTCCGGAAAGGTCATGTCATAAATGATAGGACATACAGAGGAGGAAAAAAAAATTTAAAATTCCTTCATATTTTTTTTTTTTTTTTTGCTTCGTTACCGAGTTATTAACCTTCAAATTTAAAAAAAAAAAGATAATATAATTAAAAACTGTTAAATGGTTGTCATGGTAAAAAGACTTTTGGGAAAAAATTTAATAAGCTCATAGTAGTGCTTCTTTCGATATGTAAATTTTTGTTCAGTTCTTTGTATTATACAGGGTTGGATTTTTTTTTTCGTTTATGGTATGTATTTTTGCATATTTAAAAAAAAAAAATATATTTTGCTGTGATCGTCTAATTCCTTCATTTTTTTTAAAAAAAAAGGTATACTTTATCGTAATCGATATCTCCGTTTTGGAGAAAATTAAATTTTAATAAACATAGTCAGCCATTGAACAAAAAAAAAAAAAAAGAAAATTTTTTTGCACCTGTATGCTTTTTTTTAAAAACTTAAAACTTTTTAAAAAAAAAAATTTGAGTTTAAACGGGGAATTCATAAAACCCCCGCTTCCTACTTTTCGGTTTTGTTAAGTTAGGGGTGGAATATTTTTTCCGTGTGTGTATTTTTGAATATTTTAAAAAAAATGAAATTTTGCTGTGATTGTCGGATTCCCTCATCATTTTTTTTTAAAAAAAAAGCTATACTTTAAAGATAAAGTACATTATATCGATGTAACGCAACGTTCCGTTGGGAAAAAAAATGAAAATTTAATAAGGCACATAAAAAATTATTAAAAATTTAATAAAGATTAAAAAAACAAAATTAAAACACAAAAACCCAAAAAAAAACTAGATAACAACATGAAAACGAGAAACAACATTAAAAAGATAACAAAAAAAAACAATGTAATAATATTAGGGAATTTGTTCAATATGGGCCCGAACTTCAATACATTTTCTGAAGTTCGCTAAGCATCTGCTCTAAAACTCTAAATAGCTTTGGGGGTTTTTTTTAATGGAGTCGGCGGACACAAGTATGCGGTCTAAAAGCTCGTTTCGGTATTTACAGGCGTTTGATATACAAAATTTTTTTAAGATGGCCTCAAAAAAGAAATCAAGTGGATTAAGATCGGGAGAGCGAGGTGGCCAGGAAAAAAGGACCACCGCGCCGGGGATCCATCGGTTAGGAAATCTATCTTTAAAAAAAATTTCGTACAGCTTTACCAAAATGAGGAGGTGCACCATCATGCATTAGCCACATATTGTTTCGAATATTTAAAGGAACATCTTCCAATAATGGGTTAAGATGTTCTTAAAAAGAAAGTTAGATATTTATCGGTTTTTTAAATTTCCATCAATGATGTAGGGCCAATTAAAAAAAAATTGCCGATTAGTCCAATCCATACATTAATCATAAATCTAATTGGGGTGCTTAGTTTGAAGAATAGCATGTGGTTTTCATCACTCCAAATTGCATATTATGAGCATTAATAATACCATCACGGGTAAAGCCAGCTTCGTCACAAAAAAAACTTTGCTTATGAACGTTTGGTCATTTCTTTGTTCTTCCAAAAAAGCTGACGAAAAATCCACACGTGGAATATAATCAGCTTCAGACATAGCGTGAATTTTTTAATATGATAAGGGTGAAGTAATTGTTCCTGCAAAATGTCATTTACTATATTTTTTGTAATGTTAGATGCCGACGATAATTTTCGGATACTGGTACTTGGATCTTCTTCTACCAACTGTAGTATCAGTTCTTCTGTTAAAAAAGTTTTTTTGTCTTGGTCGTCCGACTCCACCGGGTTTGGTTTTTTTAAAGATCCGGGGAAAAAAAAAAACTTTAAAAAGGGAAAAGTAGTAAAAGGTTTGTACTCTTTTGGAATACCCCTTTCCCCCAAACTTCTATCAACTCGTTCCCCAAATTCTCCTATCCGGAACCCTTCTTTTGGGGAAAACCATCAGCATAAAAGGAACAGCTTGTGCAGCATTACCTTCGGCAAGCCCCATACATTAGATGCATATCTGCATATTCATCATTGCTAAAGTTATCCATAACGGTTATTTGATAATTAATTGAAAAAATAATAACGGTTATTAGTTAATTAATTGAGTATCCCCAATTAATTTCTAAAAGAACGCTCAACGAAAACGGTTGGCCGTCATCATTGACACATGCACTTAAGCTTGTTACACACTATTCTTGGGGGAAAAGAAGTGGTGACTACATCAGCAAAAAAAAACAACGAACAGTGGGGTCTTCATTTTTCGCCTCTACTTACCAATCGCCCTGTATATATATAATTTTTTGAATTTTACAAAATATCATTAATATGTTAGGTTATTTATTTAAAAGAGTATAAGTAAAATAAAATATAACCTTTAAAGGGTGTTATTATTTCTAAACTGCGGATTGCTACAATTTAAAGAAGTGCATTTTTAAGATAAGGGTGATTTTGCCCACTTTTCAGTTTTTTAATTTTAACTCAAATTCTAGGCACTTCTCAAAAATAGACTTTAACATAAAAGTTGTTTAAAATTAACTTTTTTATCGAATCACCTTTTAAAATTAAAAAAAAGTACAAAAATGTATTTAAAAAACGATGCAGAAGACTACGAATAAACGAATTTGTTAAATTTTTACATCATACATGTTTTCCACGTGAATTTAGTAGGTGCGACAGAAGTGACTTGTTTATTTTCTTTTCAATGGCTGACTATTTTTAATAAAATTTAATTTTCTCCACAACGGTGCAAGATATCGATTAAGATAAAATATACCTTTTTTTTAGAAAAAGTAAGGAATTAGACGATCACAGCAAAATATAAATTTTTTTTTTAAACATGCAAAAATACATACCATAAACAAAAAAAAAAGCCCCAACCCGTATAATACAAAGGAAAGGGGAAAAAATTTCATAAGAAGAAAGAAGCACTACTATAAAACTTTAAATTTACCAAATTTCGTTGTCCCCCTGACAACCGTTTTATAGGAATTATATTATCTTTTTTTTTTTAACTTTGAACTTGAAGGTTAATAACTCGGTAACGAAACAAAATAGAAAAAAAAATTATATAAAGTACTAACATTTTTTGACCTTCTCTGTATGTCCTATCATTTATGACATGACCTTTCCGGACACCCTGTATATTCATTTTGTGAAAAACAATTCTGTATATCAACTGTAGTGTGAGAGACAGCGTCTAGAGCACCAAAGCCTGTTTTATAAGCAAACTGATTAGCTGGTGATAAGCTTTGATTAATTATCCAATATTCTAAGCGAAACTTAATAAGTCTTTCTAGTGTCTTAAGAATACATGAAAGTAAAAATGGCTAAAAGGGTTTTTCCAAAATATGTATGATAAATACATTCTAAAATTTTAAACGATTTAAATTGTTTAAATTTTTGGGGAAAAAAGGAGCTGCAAGTGTGAAAATAAAATTTCAAAATTTTAATAAAAATTATCTTTTCTTGAAAATAACTCGAAAACTAAGAAAGATACTTAAAATAACAAAAAGGATCAAATTGAAAACTTTTTGAATTATAAATATTTCCTTTTTTTTTTAATTTACTGTATGACGGAAATTAAGTAAGATATAAACCTTTAAAACGTTTGTGTATAGACGAGCATCCTTTTTTTGTTTAAACTCAAACTTTTTATCAAAAAAAAGGGGAAGGAATTTGCTTAAAAAAAATTTTTTTTGGGCATTCAAAAACGATTCAATGCTTTTTTTTAAAAATTGGGTTTTGTATTTTTTTTTTCATTGGAATATTGAAAGGGGGGGGGTTTTTTTAGGTTTAAAAATTTTTCAAAATTAAATTATAATACTTTTGAGCAGTCACATTTTTTAATTATAATTCTGTGACACTATGTTAATCTTTCTAGGTTAAATATATTTTTTAATTAAATTATAATGAGGTTGATTTGCAAGGGTTGAAATATATTAAATAATGTTTCAGCGAATGAAATACTTATTTTTTAACTTATATAAGCCTAATGTTATGTGACTTAAGCTTTAATATAAAAGTTTTGAAGGATTTTGCAATAAAGGGTAGTTTTCACTCCTAAAAAATAAAAAGCTCCCATCGGCATAATACAGATTAGAAGGGTAAGTTAAGTCCCCATCCCAAATTTTCATGCAAATCTATGCATTTTGAAAAAATTGCCAGGTTTTGCACTTTTTTCAGCTTCGTTTTCTGGGCTCATCATATCTTTGCAAACAACCGGAAGAAGAAATATGGACCTTTAATTAAAGAATGGTTTTAAAATCCTCTCGGGGCTAAGTTGGTGGCCTTTCCTGCTCTTGGGAAAAGTACATTTTTTGTAAAAATTAATAGAGGAAATTTAAACTGTTGCAGGTTTAAAATCACATTTTTTTAAATTGATTGTTGCCAAAACCCCAATATAAAGTGATTTATTTTTATCAAAAAAGATATGAAAGCTAACCGATATTCAGAGTTAAAATTATATAAAAAACAAACATTAGAAAAATACCTTTTTATTTTTAGCTATAAAAATTTAGTGGGAGGGAACTAGCAACTAGTTCTGAAATTTCGATACGAAAAGTTTTATTTGAATCTTTGTATAGATCGCTGAGTTGATGTTGAAGTTTTCATACTAATGTTATAAGGGTAAAAGTAAAAAACGAAAATTAGTTGTCAGATAGAGTCAGTTAATTTTTTAAAAAAAAAAATGGGAAAGTAAATGCAAATAGAAAGATCGGATGGACTTAGAAAGAAAAAATCTCCAATAAACTCAAATGTTAGTGTTTTTGGGGACCAGAAGAAATTTTTTTTACTCTAACGTCTATGGATGTTATAAACTATTAAATAAATTCCATCCAGCAAATGCACTAATCTACCTTTTCTTAGAATTTTTTTTACTTTACCGGTCAGTAATGAAAATAGAGAAAAAGAATAGAATAAGAAATTTTTCTTACTAAAAAAAGGGTTAAATCCCCGGTAAGTTAAATTACCGAAAGACAGAAAAAGAATTTCACATTCATAAAGATATAAAAATAAACATTAAGTAAATTTAAAACATATGTAAAAAAAAAATAACGACTAAAAAAAACGAAAACATTCAAATCATAAACTATGGTTTTCTACATCCCATTGCAAAGCTAGACATTTAAAAAAGTAAGCTTCATCCTAGACCTAAAAATCATAGCTAGGGATTAAAGTAGTCACAGTCAAGGGTGGTAAACTACAAAGGGGTGCTCGATTTTTACTATTTGTCCGAATATAGGTTATGTTTTGACGTCACCCGTTGGCCCATTTTGCCCAGAAGGTAGATTTATTTTATTAATTTTTGTTAAATATTTAACTTTTAAAAACTATTTGGGATATGCACTTACCATTAGAACTGTAATGTATAACATTTTAAAAAATTAAGACTTTATACTACTTGTAAACAAAACAAAAAGGCAAACGAATTACGTCACAAATACCGAATTGACATTTAAATTGACGTATATGGGCTTAAATGGGATCAAGCACTCCTGTTAAGTTTATTACCCTTGGTCACAGTCACTCCATTTTTAGAGGCCAAAGACCGTTTAAACAGTCGCATAAAAAAAAGTTCTCTTTTGCTCGAAGAGCAGTAAACACTTCTGGTCCATTGACAAAGGCATCATAAAAAACCTTTCTACTTCCGTTAAAAATAAAATTATTTGTAGCACTAAAGAAAAAGCCTTACTCTGCTAAACAATTTGCGGCCAATTCAAATTCTTGATCCCTTCGTTATTCTGCCTCTATCATCATAAAATGTCCGAAATCATATTTAGGGTTTAGCAGACCATTTTGTTTCTTAATACCAAGAAAATCTATTGGCTAAATATGTTTAGAAAGAAATGTGTTTGCAAATTTGCACCCATTTTAACCCCTTCTTCAATTTTCTTACTACACGCGCATTTTTTCAGGGCCAGGAATCATTTAAAATTGCGGGCATCACCTGTGAGAACGATCTTAATTGGAAACGGGGATGGTTTTGGAGTTAAACCCCTCCCTTTCCCAAGGGAGCAACAAAAGAATTATGCAATATTTTTTATCTGAAGCAGCGAGAATATATTGGTAAGCATGGATAAAGTTTTATACCAATTCGTCAAAACTAGCCGTACTATTTTAAAATATATATTTTTTTTTATAGCTTTTTGAAATAAAAATGGTCGATAAAGATAAGTAGATCATTCCTTATTGTTAATTAAAGCAAGTCATTAAAATCAATAGATTTTTGGTTTAGGTTAGAGAAGGGATGGCAACAAATTTTAAAAAAAACACTTATTTGAAAAAGACATTACACAGACACAGGTCAAGCTTTCAGAAGAATTGCTGCATCTTTCTTAGCCAACAATGATGCAGACATAGCTGGGCACCGTTAATTAAATAATTAGCTTCGTTAATCGCTAATCCGTTACTAAAAAAGTTAACTTCGTTAAACGTGAAAGCGTTAAATGTACAAAAAAAACGTAAGTTAAAAGCTATTCGATAAAGTTAACAAATACATAGTTTTACCTAGATGGTTACTAATAATTGAAGGAATTTGGTTTTGCTATACAAGAAAATAAAATAAGTAATAATTGTAAGTATTTATTTAAGCTATTAAATCTGAAATAAATTTAAAGAACATTAAATCAACAGTAAAGTTATGAATTATTATTTGGATTAGGTAGTAGGTGCATGTTCCCTTTAAGGAACATCAGCACATTAAAATTGTCGTCGGAGAGCGAGGATCGTTTTGCAGAATACTGATCCATATGGTATTCTGGGGTATAGCCGTGTTATATTTTATAAACAATTTTATAAAAACCGGTTCACCTAGAAATGCTGCATCAGTAACACAATCTTTGAATTTAGAATCGAACCAAGTTCTTAGTAAATTCTGCGCTTTATTTTTAAAAGACTTGTTGCCTTTGCCTCTGACCTCATCTTGAGTAATAGTGCTAAAGAAATCATCATCTTCTTCTTTATCGTTGCTACTTTTACTGATACTTACATTATCTGTTTCACTTGCATCTCTTTCTTTTGCCAGAGCTTTTTCAACCTTTGCTTCCATGTGGCGTGCAATTAAAAAAAAACACGGCATCAGGTATGCTATCAGCGGCTTACTTAACAAAACTTAACGACTTAACTTAACAAAAGTTTAATTTAACGGAAGTTAAGTAAACCGTTAATATTTAATGGGCTTAACTTAAAAGTTAAATCATTAAACAATTTCTTAACTTTGTTAATTAACTAGTTAATGAACAGCTATGGATGCAAATGTACTCCAATTAAAAAGATTGGGAGTATAGAAGTCCAGGACTGTGGCTAAAGGTTTTTTATTATAGAACAAAGCTAAAATAGCGTCCGTATTGTCAATTCATTCGACGTTGTCAAATCCTTCATCTACCTTACATATCTCGGCACCCAATCAGCATTAAATTAACTTGACCAGACATACTACCATTAAAGACCGGCTTAAATATATCGATAAAATCTTATAATTATTCTCATGTTACAATTAATTTTAATAAATAGTTTAATGTATAGGTGGGTAAGTAGAGGTAAGTAATGTGGACTTCTCAAACGTTTATTATTTTATACATGGCTGAAAATAAGATATGTTACATATCGATAAAGAAGGTGTTTCATTACTCTCAAGTTGACCGAGACGTGAAGTGAGCGGTATAAAAAGCATTCAAGGTATACGAAAATTCGTGTTTAAGATTGATACGGGCCATGCAAGATTTAAGATAAAGAATTGATATTTCAAAATATAACAAGCTCTTGCATTTTTAAATCGCCAGATTATAAGCTTAAGGCCAAAGAAATTTGCTTCATTTACAAGATAAACTATAAAGGATTTTCTAACCAAAGCACCCAAAAAGTTTCTTCCTATCAAGGTAAGACCTTCTTTTCAACTTTTTCTTGTGTTTAATATTGTTTTTTTATTATTTTAGGTTGCGCTTATAGTAGGTGCAAAGTATAGATAATGACAGCATGCCTTACTAACGAATTATTTAAAATGAAAACCATGCTTTCAGAAGAATGGCAGCTACGTTGCTGGTTAATAGCGGAGCAGATATTTTACAGCTAAAGAGCTTGGGGGGATGGCGGTCCAATACAGCTGCTGAGAGTTATGTGGATGCATCTGTAGCTAACTAAATTAAAACCGCAAATATGATATTTTTAACAACTTTGGAATCGTTCTCCTGTAGCAATTCAAGCTTTCTACCTCCTGCTAACATTACGGGACCTGATAGTGGACAAGAAATAACATTCTCTAGGATTCTCTTTAAATCCTTAAATATTTCCATTAAAGCCTACATAAGTCAAATTTGACCAATAATTTTAACAAAAATATGTGATAAATTGTTTCATTTTTGTTGTTAATTGTCATGTTGATTCTATTTTATATTAAAATTGTTCAATGAAGGTATTGCATAAATGGTTTACTTTATTGAATGAGTAAGAAAAATGAGAGAAGAACACAACTGGTGGAATGAGTGGGGAAATAGTAGAGGGATGTAAACCTAAGTAATGTGACACTTTTAAACCTTCATTAGGGTAAGTAATGTCAATCTTACATGTATGAATTGTAAATAAAAAAAATAAAACCTTTAAAAACCTACCTTCCATGTACCCAAACCAAGTACAGGATTTACTCTTCCGTTGTTAAATTTGATCATCACATTTTTGCTCGCCCTTGTTGCCAGGTTTAAACAAAGCTCTAGTGCGTTTATGTTCATTCGGATATTTATTTAATATCTAAAACAAAACTGCATAAAAATAAAGGTTTTTCTGAAGAAATTTTGATTGGTTGACGTTTACGGCAGCGTGTCAACCTGTGGTACGGGTTCCACTGATGAAACGCAAGCGCTATTGGGACTAGCAGAAGAGCATGCGCCGCGGAACTAACAATAATGGCGGACACGCATCAGCTGTCAGCTGACAATATCAAAGTATTTTGTTGTTTCAAGTTGTGTTTCGATCAGAAAACGGTTAAAATGAGTCGTCCGGAAAAAATGTCCAGAAAACTAGTCGAAAAATGTGTATCGTCAGTGACTGTGGGCGTTCGCAGCTGAAAAATCCGGATCATACATTTTATTATTTTCCAAAAAAAGAGGCCAGTTTTGTCGAAAGGCTAAACTATTTCGGCAACAAAGAAAAAATTAAAGGCTTTAAACATTAACTTAAAGAGCGATGTATTAAATTTAGTTGTTTGCTCCGCACATTTCAAGAAATAGGATTATGTATTGTCAGGTACGTTATTTTAAAGTAATGGTTAATATAATATTAGTGAAACGATTTTATTTGTTGTGAAAAATGTACAAAGTTACATGTTAATTATTTTTTTAGATTATGCTACTATTACGAATGCTCGACTTAGAAATTTATACGGCATTTCCGAGTCAAAATATACCAACTTTGGAAGTGAAGACAATCAAAGACATACAAGACGTGTAAGTAATTGATATTATTTTCGCCTACAAAATATATGAATTAATTAAAAACACGATGTGCAGAACCTTTTTTTCGTTTCCAAGCACATTTTACGTCAGTCCCCGACAAATTTTCTAACCCACGAATATCTTGTCTGGAATAGAAATTATATATTGTAATAAACATCATGATTTAATAATTACTCCAATATATGTCATTGCTTATATGTTAAACAATAACCAAACTCCTATTTTTACAAATTATTTTTTGTCAAATAATTGTAAAATAATTTGTATAATAAAAATGTAAAATAACTGTAAAAAATTATTCTAACAAGAGGCATTATAATTAGAAACACTTGGCGGTTGCAGTGGAGCAAAATAGCGACGATGTGTTTACAGAAATGATTGGCACCCGCTTTCCAGGAACAATCCATTGTTTTCACACGGGCCTGGTTGTTCGAAATAATATCAAAACACCCTTTAATTTCGTGCGTTTCCAAGCTTAAACCGCTTCATCCGAGACATATTCCGTATATGCTCACTGTTTTCGGAAAGTGAGCTGTCACTCCGCAAGTGATGCTTAATCCGGAATTTATCACTTCCTGGCCTACAACAACATTGCGCGAGGAAGGCGAAGACTTGGCGAATGTAAAAATGTTGTCCAACGCCACTGTCAATTTGTTAAAACTCGAATAATCCGCCTTCAAAAACTCGGGTTTTCCCATTAGCGGCAATGGTGGTGCGCCGTCCGCCATTACCATTAGTTCCGAAAAAATCCGCCGCGGCGCTTTCTATTCTGCTAGTCCCAATTGTTTCTAGATCTACTTGACTGACTTTGGTCGCGTCCAGTGTTGCCAAATCTGTGATGACCAATTATCAGAAAATCATCACAAAATTATCAGATTTGTGCTAAAATTATCAGATAGCTTAAAATGTGCCTTTGATTATCTCACTTATAGTTAAATTCCCGTACACTATAAAATTTAACTTACTAACGTTAGATTTTTTATTTGTTTCAAAGCCAGTTTATTTCCAATATTAGCTTTCTATCCGGTCAAGTTAGCACCAAAAATATATAAATTTAAATATAAAATTTACATGAACGTTAGGTTTGCCATTAAAATAAAATTGTAAAAAGTCCCTATCGATCCCATGTGTGCCAAAAAAATTATACAAGGTCAAAGTTTGTGAAAACGGGTTTTTTTTATTTTTTAGCGAAACGGTTAGTTTTATGATAAAAAAAGTTAAAACAAAAATTGTAGATCATGGAAATGTCTACAAAAATTGTTCATACACTTTTTTCCCTAAAATTTACCATTTCTGAAAAAAGGCGATTCTAAAATTTACTAAAGTTTTATTTCCTGTACTATCCATGACTACGCTGCCTATATTATATCATATACTTACATTGGTGCAAGTGTTGAAAGAGGCAATAATTTACAAAGACAAAATCAGTACAAAATGAAAAAAAATTTTAAATTTTTAATTTTTAAAAAAAATCATATTATTTTTTCATTTTTTTAAACAACCCCATTTATAAAATTTCAAAAAAAGATTTTATTTTTATTTTGGCTTTTTATGTTTTAAAAAAATATTCTATGACTTTTTGTTGAAAAAAAATTTTTTCCCGTTATTTGAGGTTTACTTAAACACTTAAAAAAAAACTTTGGCGTTAATTCCCTTTGGTAGAACTTAAAGATCTTCATAAATAAATTAATTTTTTTTTTTTATAAGCTTCATTTTTGTTTATTACACTTTTTTCGATAAAACGTATTCGATTGTCGTAAAAAACAATTAAAAAAGAGGTTTTTTTTTAAAGAAAAATCGCACTTTTCAATTGGAATAATTCAAAAAAATTTATGGGGGGGGTTCTGTCCCACTGCTATGGAACCTTGTCGTGGACCCTTAGATTTCCCTTTAACTTGAAGGGCACCAAACATTGGGGTAGCAGGGTCTCGTCATTTGGCCCAAGGAAATTTAACAACACGGGGGGAAAAAAAAGGGGCCCCCCAAACCAGTTACCAAATGGGCGGGAAAGGGGGGACAAACATAAACCCCCCTAAATCGGCCCAATTCCTTACCAAAAAGGGGAAATCTAGAGGGCTTTGGACCCTGACCCAGAGGTGAAACAATCAAGATTGTGGGGGAAAGGGAAAATTTTTTGGATGTCATCCTGACTTAAACTTACCTGGAATCAACATCTTCAGAAAATAAGAAGGAAAGCGGAGATGACTCTTATGTTAATCAGACGCGCTCAGGGGGGAGAACATGAGACCTTAGACCCAAAACATGGTTTTTTGGTTTTTTCCCCATGGTGGTAAGGCCGGGTGTTTATCATAGGGCATCACTGGTATGGGGGAAAAAAAATGCGAAAAAAAACTGCTGACCAAGAACGGGCCCAAAGGTACAGAGACTTTTTTGCTTAGCTATAACAGGAGCAAAAAAACCCCCCCAACAGCAGCCATGGAGTGTTCAGACCTTCCAACTTAACCCCCATAGTGAGGGGAAAACGGGCTACTTCCGACTGCAACACAGACCAACGGGGTATCTACGCTAGTTTGGGACACAACAACATAAAAAGTCAGGTTGGCGGCAACACCCTGGCAAAAAACAGACCAGATGATTCCCCAATACCATTTCAAAAATTTCGGAAAACCAAGACCAGAAGTGAGTGGCAGCAACCCGATTTTTCCGGCAGGGTTTGGGAGACATCTTGGTAGCGGGGAACGGGAGCGGGCTTTACAGTGAAATGGGGAAACACAATTCTCCATTCCACTAGAAACACACAGTTCTGTATTTAAAAACGGAAATATATGCTTTATTTCCGGAAAAAACCGGGGCAAAAAATATCTTTCCAAATAACAGACAGCCAAGCGAAACTGGGGGCACTAAAAACCCCCCGGGTGTCCGTTGACAGGGGAATGCCCAAAGAACTGAAATTTTTTGGGAGAACGCAAAAAGAGTAACTATCTTGTGGGTACCGGGAACTTCGGGAATAAAAGGCAACAAAAAAAAGCGGATGAGCTAAGGAGACGGGGATCATCCATACCATACTTTGGACCAGAACCTCCCCCTTGAAGGACCAAAACCACAGCACGAGGGCAAACCGGGGAATGGACCCGGGGAAACCCCACGAGGAATACTGGGGAAACGTTAGTAGAATTGGGCAGGGAAAAAAGCCATAAGGGGCCCATCCAAAAACGAAGGAGGAACTATTTTTACAAAGGGAAAAAGGGGGATTTTCCCAAACGTAGGGTTGTCAGGGGGGATAGTTTTAGAGGAAAAACAAGATAGGGGTTTTTCCCATTGGGGACCCAAAAATTGCGGGAATTTCGACGAGGGGGAAGAAACAATTTTCCATAAACCCGGAAATTGAAGGGTAAAATACAAAAAAAGGCATTATTTGGGAACCGAAAATGAGCCCACAGGAAATACAACCAAAAACCGTCCAAAGACTTTAAAAGGGAAAGAGACTTGGGAGGATTTAAAAAATGATAATGGGAGGGAAAAGGGCACAAAAAACCCGACGCTTTGGGGTGCCTCCGGGTTTTGAATCAAATTCCCGGGAAAAAAAAAGTGAAGAAGAAGAAGTTGTTTAATTGTATAGAATATTTTTTTAATAAGGAAATTAAAATTACACCTAAAATTAAAAAAAAAAACAAAAATTTATTATTTATTTCAATTTCCTAAAAGTGCCAGATTTACGTCTCTAGATTATCAAAAAAGCAGAATAATGGAAAATTTAAACAATACCCTGGTTTTAATTATTTACATTTATCCTTTAGTTAAAATCTAAATAGTAAAACTTTTTGGGGGTTTTTTAAAACCAAACCACAAGTTTTTGAAAAAAACCAAAAACCTTTTTTTCCCAACAATTTCCCGAATCATATTATTTTAACTTTAAACCGGGCCCCAAAAAGGAAGCTTCTTTAACCCTAAATTTTTTTTTAAATTTAAAAAAACTCCCCCTGGGAAAAAAAAAAGGGGAAAAATTTTTTTCCCAAACCCATTTAGTTCTTTTTACTACCAATTAACGAATTATTCGTTTCGTTTATGTTTAATTAAAATATTAAAAAAATACTTTAGTATAAAATCCCTTGGTCCAAATTTCTTTCAAAGAAAATGGAATGTTTTTGTAAATAAATATAATAATGAGTATTTGCCATCAATCTGACAGTTCAGCTGACAAAAATAAATTGACTAAAACAAGTTTCTGGGTATTGTTGTTATAGATAGGTAAAACTGAATGTAAAAAAAAAGAAAAAAAAACCTTTTTTTATACAGTTTAATATAAAAAACAAAATTTAAAAAAATTTTCTAAAGTTTATTCTACTTGACTTTCATCCTTTTGGAAATATTTGCGCATAAATAGATCTGATTGTTATTCAGGAATAATCTACTCTATTTTCTGCCTACGTAGTCCTAAATACACCTTTTATAAAAGCACTTACTTAAAAAAAAAATGTACACTATTACTGACTAACAAACATACCTAATATACTACTAATCACACAGCATATCTCACGTAGGTTTTGATATATGGAAGAAGAATTAATTCAGAGTCGACCAAAAATCGCTTCAATAAAGA
>JAHBCN010021153.1:0-14319 GCA_019359885.1 Listronotus oregonensis | reverse complement strand
CTTAAAAACCGTGTTTGTGTTATCCGAGGTGTAATAATGCAAACTGAATGGAACTGCTACAATAAAAAATATTTGTTAGTAATAGCAGCATTAGAATATGTCATATTTTTTACCTTACCTTCTTTTATTAATCGCCTTTTTCCTTTTTGATCAGGATCTCATAATCACCGCCTTTGCAATTTTTCTAAAAGACATATAAAAATCGTCTTTTTTAACATGCTCCGAGCAAATAACAGAATCCTTATGGGACACAACTTTTTGGTCTATTGCACACTAAGGACTAATTAAAACTACACGACTAAACACTACCAAAAACAATATAGTAAAAACAGTCAAAACCAATTGTAATGGATTCATGATTGAAACAAAAGGCTAAAGATATAATCTTGAAAGGTTAGTCCCTAGTACTTGTTAGGTCATCAATCTATTGCACGTATCAAAGCCATTGACCGTGAAGGTTAACAGGTATGTTATGTTATGTTATTATTTAAATATTAGTTTATATAACAATACTCATATATTATTGTAAACTGTGTATATTAAATGATGTTTGTTTAATGTTTAAATATATATATAATAACTTGATTTATACACATTAAGATTAGATATAATTAGATACATTTAGATACATTTAGATGCAGTAAGATAAGTTTATACTATTTTTCTATTTTTATATTAAAGTATGTTTTATACAAAGTCTCTTGTTTGACTTCTTGACGTGTACCAGATACTACGAACCAAGTACAAAGAAGTGTACACCACATGGCGATCCTACCAGTTACAAGTTGAGAAGTCAGAAAAAGTGCATACCGTCCAGTGATATGGTAAATAGACGCCAATATGGGCAAATAATCTTCCAAACATGCGGAAATTACTGACTCTGGAGTAGTCAATTCAAATTTCATCGTGGAACAAGAAAGCATCCAAGTGCCTACCGATGTAAAAGTACTACTATATATATTGACAGTTGTTGTTGTATTGTTGTTTCTACTAAAAATAAAGCAGACCTATCGAAAACAACTTAAGAAGAATCTCTCCAGAAGTATGTACTTCAAAACTCCAGCAGCAGAACCCAGCGTAGTTTGAGAAGTCCCAGAACCAGAACACTGAACAGCGTTGGACATAACCCCACAGCAAGGATCAACCCTCAACCCAGAACACAGACAGCAGTATAGTATGTAAGTTTTTTTGTATATTTTTTATGAACATTGTGTTAAAGTCTGCTCGACGCTCAAGTGCTCTCAGAGAACATTTTATTAGTCTGAAAATTATTATTTTTTTAATTTTATTACAATATTATGGTATTTAATTCGCTAAAAAGCATATACGAGGACTCAGTTAAATTGTGCGACATTATAAAAAAGAGCCAAAAGAACGCCGAATAGACTTAGTTAGAGTAAATAATTTAATTCTAGAAGTAGGGAAGTTAGAAAATAAGTTTCATAATATACAAAAAGAGGTCCAAGCATCTGCTATTGACGACCCAAACATTAAAAAATCATATTCAGATTATAATAAAGCTATTGAATCTCACCTTTTAAATCGCGTTCTCCCTGAACGAAAGACTAAAAGATTTGGTTAAGGAAAATAACCCAACTGAACAATTAAAAAAAAATAGTAATACCGAGGAAATAAATATGGCGGAAAAATTTGATTTAAGAACAGCGGCATCTTTGTTACCATCTATGGATAGCACGGAAAATAGCACTAAACAGTTAATTGACGCAATTGAGTTATATAGCAGTCTTATCGACGATAATGGGCAAACCTTATTGATTAATTACGTTTTAAAAACAAAATTAACGCAAAATGCAAAACTAAGGTTAGAGAACTCGTATGGTACAGTGGAACAGCTAGTAGGGGTTATAAAAAAACCCGGGTTTTTAACGAAAAAATCACCAGCAGTTTTATCGACTCAATTACATAACGCAAGATAAGACGGCAGAAGTATCGACGATTACGCAAAGTTGATCGAGACACTATTGGTCGATCTAACGATAGCGCAGGCCGATAATAATACAGTCGCAATGGGAGTGTTGCGAGGGATAAACGAGAAAATTGCAGTAAACGCTTTTGCAAATGGACTTAGGAGTAACGAACTAAGGACTATAGTAAAGGCCAGGAATTACCAAAACTTAAAAGACGCAGTTTTAGCGGCTAGGGAAGAAGAGCTAACAAAACACCCTCAGCCTAGTGTGTTTCACATGAAAGGCTCAAAAAACTTTAATTACAGGCCACATAGCCGGGGAAGAGGTAACAAAATAATTATCGCCCTTTGATAATTATAGGCTAAACCCACAGGCTAATCTAAATTACCAAAAGGGAACCAATACTAAAAACCACAGGTACACACAATATACCCGAGGTCGCGGTCATTATCATGGCCAAGGTCGAAACAAACCGACGAACCGAGTGTATTGTGCTGACAGTAGCGCTACAAACGATGATTCAACTACAAACAATAATTCAAGTTCAAACGTAAAACAGTTTTTTCGTGCCCCACGAAAATAACAAGGTATCAAGTTACAATATAAACGCCTTAAATTACATAAGTGTTAATTATAATGGAAGAATATTATTGTTTTTAATTGACTCAGGTGCGAGCATTTCTTGTATTTTTGAGAGCTCTGTAATTAATAATGAAATAGTAAACACTAGAAAAAAACTAAAAATACAAGGAATAGCCGGATCCACATTATCTATCGGTACCACAGAAATTAATTTTTCAATTAAGAATGAAAATTTTTCCAATAAGTTTGTTGTCGTAAAAATTTCGATTCTCATATACAGGAGTATTAGGTGTAGATTTTCTTTCTAAATATTCAGCAATAATTAATTACGAAACATTTTCAATTTCTTTAAAAAATAAGAATGGGATACAAAATGTAGTGCCACTACAATCCAAATATGATTATTATACTATTATTCCCCCGAGATGCGAAGTAATTAAATATTGTTTTGGTTTTGTTTTCTTGACCGTTTGCAATATTAAACTTTATTACTTGTTTTTTGGGGTTTTTCGGTCATTTTTTAAATAAAAATCAATGTTTAATTGACGTTTCGGTTTATTTAGTTAAACCATCATCAGAATATCTAAAAATATTTTTCTATTATTGTATTTAATTAACATGATGAATTTTGAGAAAAGTATGATTGTATATAATTTGTAAAGTAAACACTTACCAACTATATTGTAAAAATTACAAGCACTAGATAACATTCTACTACATTTTTGTTCGGTGGTTGATATAATACTGAAATTTTTATCTTTTTAAAAACTATGAACCAAACATTGGCATTACCTAGGTTAATTTATACAGAATTGTTTTATTGGGGTGCAAAAATCTGGGTTTTTCCTTTTATTATTTCTATTGCAACAATAAATTGTTGTAAATGGAGCTTAGACCCTCCGTGTCTGTTCTGAAATTTACGGTATTGTGTGTTTTTTAATGTGAATCATTTCTTTAATGTTCCTTTTTTTATTATTACTTTCAAATTCCAAAATATTAACATTGTCAAAGTCAAAATTATGCAAGTTATCAAGTGCATGATTTGACAGGGCTGTGTGGTTACTGTTAGGATATCTTATGATTTTTTGATGTTCTTTAACTCTGTTTTTTAAGTATTGTCTTGTTTGGCCAATATATGTTTTTGTGCAATCACGGCAGTCGATTTTGTATATTAAATTTGTTTGATTAGGGTTTTCGATTGTAGGTTTAAGTTTTGTAAATAAATTTTTAGAATTGTTGTTAGGTTTTTCTGCAATTTGTATTTTGTAAGGTTTAAGAACATGTTTAATTTTTTGTGTTATATCAGGGACGTATGGAAGGGAAATATATTTTTATTTTCAGATGTATTTTCACTGTCTTTGTTAGAATTGTAAATTTTATTTATTCGTGCTTTAATGATCGGTTCAGTAAATTTAGTTGGATAGTTATTATTTTTAGGATTTCCCGAACTTTTTCAAATTGTTTGGTCTATGATTTCCACTGGATAACTTTACAGCTCTGTCAACCAATGAATTTACTACACTTCTTTTATACTTAATTGGACATTTTGAATTAAAATTTAAATATCTACCAGACCATACCTGTTTTGTAAACCAATTTGTTTTTATTTTTCCATCATCTTGGTAATGTATAGTAAGATCTAGAAAATTTATTGATTTATCGTTTTCTGTTTCATGTGTGAACTGTATTTTAGGATGAAAAGAGTTAAATTTATTTAATGTATATTGAAGTTTATTTTGTGGAATACAAAGAATGCAATCATCAACAAAACGTTTGAAGAAGTGTGGCTTATAATTTAGGGATTTAATGATGTTTGTTTCCAAATTCTCCATTACAAGATTTGCAATGGTGGCCGAAATTGGGGAGCCCATTGCGACGCCATATATTTGTGAATAAAATTTTTTTGGTATTGAAAAATGTTGATGACAAACATAGTTTTGTTGCTTCAATGAATTCATTTTTTGGTATTGTTGTGTTATTTTTTATTTCATCCCATTTTTTTATAATGGTGTTAATTGCTAGGTCTATGGGAATATTTGTGTATAAAGATACTACGTCAAAAGAAACCAGTATATGATTTTCAGGTATTGTCTGATTTTTATAAAATTATGAAAATCCCAGGAATCTTTTATGTGATATTGAGTTTTTCCGAGAATGTTTGCAAGTATGTCTGATAGATACTTAGAAAGATTATAGGTAGCTGAGCCGACGGTACTAACAATTGGTCGTAAGGGTATATTATTTTTGTGTAATTTAGGTAATCCAAAATATATATATATATATATATATATATATATATATAAATATATATATATATATATATATATATATATATATATATATATATATATATATATATATATATATATATATATATATATATATATATATATGGAGGGTGGCCATTATGAGAGATTAGTTTATTTTTATTGTTTTTTCTATATATTTCTTTTTTAACCAATTGTTAACTATTGTATTAATTTTGGTTTGTATTTTATTAGTTAAGTCTGATGATTCTTTTTTATAAGTTTGGCTGTCATTTAACAAATCTAACATCTTTTTATTATAGTCTTCTCTATCCATTATAACTGTTTTGTTACTTTTGTCTGCAGAAAGAATGTATAAATTTTGATTTTTACTTAAGAATTGTTTGGTTTCTTTTAAAAAAATTTAATTGATTTTTTAATGTTTTACTAGAGTTTTTATTTTATTTTTATAATTTGTTAATATGTTTGTGATTTTATTTCGAATTAATTCCTTTTCATTTTGATTTAGGGATTCAATGCCACATTCGATATTTGCAATTGTGTTTTCGAAAAAGTTTGATTGTATGTTGTTATTAAAAGAAAATTTTGGTCCAAGAGAGTATATATTCAATGTAATTCGGAATACAAGTTTTTGTTAAATTTGTTATCCAGCTTTGATTTAAAGTATATTCTTCTTGAATTACATTTTGTTCCTTCATTAATATATTAATTTTGTTTTTGTGTTTGTTTTTTATTTTGTTGAAAAGATATTCATATTTAGATTCTTGCCTTGTGTAGAAATTAACTATAAACAACAACAAACTCAAACACTTAGCACAGGAAACAAATAGGAAAATTTTTCTTGTTAAATGCAAAAATCTAAAGGTTGTTCCAAGATTTATACAAAATAAAACAAAAAACAGTCTGAAAGCAAATACCAAAGTATCTTAAATTTGTTTTATTTTCAAATTCTAAATATTTGTATAAGTGATTGTTACTCAAAGCTAAATTTTTATAAAAATGAATTAAATAAAATAAAAACTGAAATATCAAACACATTTGGCCACCCTCCATATATATATGGATTACCTAAATTACACAAAAATAATATACCCTTACGACCAATTGTTAGTACCGTCGGCTCAGCTACCTATAATCTTTCTAAGTATCTATCAGACATACTTGCAAACATTCTCGGAAAAACTCAATATCACATAAAAGATTCCTGGGATTTTCATAATTTTATAAAAAATCAGACAATACCTGAAAATCATATACTGGTTTCTTTTGACGTAGTATCTTTATACACAAATATTCCCATAGACCTAGCAATTAACACCATTATAAAAAAATGGGATGAAATAAAAAATAACACAACAATACCAAAAAATGAATTCATTGAAGCAACAAAACTATGTTTGTCATCAAGATTTTTTCAATATCAAAAAAATTTTATTCACAAATATATGGCGTCGCAATGGGCTCCCAATTTCGGCCACCATTGCAAATCTTGTAATGGAGAATTTGGAAACAAACATCATTAAATCCCTAAATTATAAGCCACACTTCTTCAAACGTTTTGTTGATGATTGCATTCTTTGTATTCCACAAAATAAACTTCAATATACATTAAATAAATTTAACTCTTTTCATCCTAAAAACAGTTCACACATGAAACAGAAAACAATAAATCAATAAATTTTCTAGATCTTACTATACATTACCAAGATGATGGAAAAATAAAAACAAATTGGTTTACAAAACAGGTATGGTCTGGTAGATATTTAAATTTTAATTCAAAATGTCCAATTAAGTATAAAAGAAGTGTAGTAAATTCATTGGTTGACAGAGCTGTAAAGTTATCCAGTGGAAATCATAGACCAAACAATTTGAAAAAGTTCGGGAAATCCTAAAAATAATAACTATCCAACTAAATTTACTGAACCGATCATTAAAGCACGAATAAATAAAATTTACAATTCTAACAAAGACAGTGAAAATACATCTGAAAATAAAAAATATATTTCCCTTCCATACGTCCCTGATATAACACAAAAAATTAAACATGTTCTTAAACCTTACAAAATACAAATTGCAGAAAAACCTAACAACAATTCTAAAAATTTATTTACAAAACTTAAACCTACAATCGAAAACCCTAATCAAACAAATTTAATATACAAAATCGACTGCCGTGATTGCACAAAAACATATATTGGCCAAACAAGACAATACTTAAAAAACAGAGTTAAAAAACATCAAAAAAGCATAAGATATCCTAACAGTAACCACACAGCCCTGTCAAATCATGCACTTGATAACTTGCATAATTTTGACTTTGACAATGTTAATATTTTGGAATTTGAAAGTAATAATAAAAAAGGAACATTAAAGAAATGATTCACATTAAAAAACACACAATACCGTAAATTTCAGAACAGACACGGAGGGTCTAAGCTCCATTTACAACAATTTATTGTTGCAATAGAAATAATAAAAGGAAAACCCAGATTTTTGCACCCCAATAAAACAATTCTGTATAAATTAACCTAGGTAATGCCAATGTTTGGTTCATAGTTTTTAAAAAAATAAAAATTTCAGTATTATATCAACCACCGAACAAAAATGTAGTAGAATGTTATCTAGTGCTTGTAATTTTTACAATATAGTTGGTAAGTGTTTACTTTACAAATTATATACAATCATACTTTTCTCAAAATTCATCATGTTAATTAAATACAATAATAGAAAAATATTTTTAGATATTCTGATGATGGTTTAACTAAATAAACCGAAACGTCAATTAAACATTGATTTTTATTTAAAAAATGACCGAAAAACCCCAAAAAACAAGTAATAAAGTTTAATTAAATATTGTTACACGGATGAAAGAGATGAATGCGTTGTGATGAATGATTTAATATGTGAGGGAGTAATTGTAGCAAGTACCTTAGTAAAACCAGAAAATAACGAAATTCCGGTACGAATAATGAATGTAAACGAACGAGAAATTAGGGTAAAAAATTTTCAGCCAAAGCTAAATAAACTAACAGACTACGATGTGTGCAAGTTTGAAAAAAGTGAGATATCGGTCCAAAGGGTAGAAAAAGTGCTTAATCTGATACAGACACCTTCAGCAAATATCGAGGAAAGTGACTCAATCCATAGCATTTGTGTTAAGTATGCAGACATTTTTCACTTAGAGGAGGACCCTTTAACAGTAACCAATGCCTATCAGCAAAAAATAAGGCTAAAAGAAGATGCACAACCTGTATATATCAAGCCATACAGATTACCACATGCACAAAAGAGAAATACATAAACAAATCGGCGAAATGTTACGAAAAGGCATCATTGAGGAAACAAGGTCGGAATGGTCTTCACCCTTGCTAATTGTGCCGAAAAAAGCAGATAGTAATGGTGTTAAGTCACATAGGGTAGGATTGACTACAGGATGCTCAATAAAAAGTTAAGGGATGACGAAAAGTTTCCATTGCCAAACATTACTGAGATTTTGGACTCTTTGTCCGGAGCAATATATTTTTCTCATTTAGACTTAGTGCAAGGATACTACCAGGTAGAGTTACATCCCAAAGCCGACCGTGCACAGCATTTATGACAGAGAGAGGACAATTCCAGATGAAAAGATTGCCTATGGGTCTAAAAATTAGCCCAAGTGCATTCTCCAGGCTCATGACAGTGACAATGGCTGGATTAAACTATGAATCATGCTTTGTCTACTTAGACGATCTAATTGTCTTTGGTAACTCTTTACAAAATCATAACAGGAATTTGCTAAAAGTTTTTCAGAGACTCAGGAAAGCAAACTTAAAGCTTAATCCGAGAAAATGCGAGTTCTTAAAGAAGGAAATTCTCTATCTAGGACATATCATATCGGCAGATGGTGTTTCACCAGACCCAGAAAAAATTCGAGCTATGGTCGATTATCCAGTTCCAAAAACTACGGAGGAGGTAAAGCGATTTGTCGCATTTGCTAATTACTATAGGAAGTTCATTAGGAATTTTGCAGAAATAGCCCAACCGTTAAATAGTCTGAGTCGTAAAGGCAAAACTTTTCAGTGGACAGACGAGTGTAAACATGCATTCGAAACACTAAGGCAGGCGTTGGCAAAGCCTCCCTTGTTACAATATCCAGATTTTTCAGAAGAAAACGAGTTTGTGCTCAGAACAGATGCTAGCGGATACGCATTAGGTGCGGTTTTGTCAAATTCAAATGACAGACCGGTCGCCTTTGCTTCCAGAACATTAAATAAGGCAGAAAGGCTTTATGCGACGGTAGAAAAAGAATTGCTCGCGATAACATGGGCAGTAAAGCATTTCAGGCCATATCTCTATGCCAGAAAGTTTAAAATTTTAACCGACCATCGTCCGTTAATTTATTTATTTAATTTGACAAATCCGTCAAGCAGATTAACGAAATTTAGGTTAATACTAGAAGAGTACGATTTTACGGTACATTATGTCAAAGGTTCGGAAAATGTGACAGCAGACGCACTATCGCGTATAGTTATAGAATCTAAAGACTTAAAAGGAATGAATGAAAAAATACGTGAGAGTGTGAATGTGTTAACTAGAGCTCAAGTTAGAGATAGAGCGGGTTTTGTGTCAAAACCAGAACTAACCACAACTGTGGAGACAAAAGACGTACAGACCGGAGGCGATAGGCTTGATCACCCTGTTGTAGCCGAGGTTTTAAAACGTCCCAATGACACGATTGAATTAAAGTAGTGTCTAAAACAGAGTTTGCAAAACTTAAAAATTGCAATTTTACCAGTACTGTGATAATTTTATTTACAATGTGAATTCACAAACTATGTATTTTTACCAGAACAGTCGATCAGCGTATGACCTAGGTACATCGTTGAGACATCTGGACATATGGTGCATAGAAAATAATATTCCGGGAATATATATATTAAGAAATGCAGAAAGTGCAGAATTTTTAAATTTACTAAGTAAATGTAAATCGCATATGTTAAAACTGACTATAAAAATAAATATAGTTCGGGATGCGGAACGTATAACAGATAAAAAATTAAGACATATAATCTTAAATGATTTTCACACGTGTACAACGCATGTACAACAATATAAGGAAACGATATTTTTGGGCAGGTCTCAAAGGAGACGTAAGCCACTTTGTCAAAAACTGTGATAGTTGCCAAAGGTATAAGCATTCAAATCCGAAGAAGGTACCAATGGTAATAACAAGTACGGCTAAATCGGCATTCGAAAAGGTTATACTTGACCTTGTAGGCCCTCTACCTGAGGATAGCCAAAATAAAAAATACATTTTGACGCTTCAGTGCGACTTAACAAAGTTTGTGGAAGGATATCCAATAGAGGATAAGGAAGCTAAAACGGTAGCAAAGGCATTTGTAGAAAATTTTATACTACGATATGGGATACCTTGTGAAATCCTAACGGACCAAGGTTTGGAAGTTATGTCTAGCACGTTTAAAGAAGCTTGTAAACTATTAGGGATCCAACAGTTAAATTCTACAGCATACCATCATGAAAAGCTTGAGGTCTGGAAAACTCACATAAACATTTGGGTGCGTATTTGTATGCAATTGTCAAAATATAAAGAAAGTAATTGGAGCGATTGGGTATCGTATTGGTGATTTTCATATAACAACACGGTAAACACCTCAACACGCTATACACCATACGAGCTTGTATTTGGTAAAATAAGCAAAATCCCGTCAAACCTTACTAATCAAATCGATCATATTTATAATTTTGAGGACTACCCATTTGAGTTGAAATTTAGATTGCAGACTGCGTGGAACGATGCAAGAAATAACTTAATTTTTCAAAACTAAGCGTAAACCCAATAAAAGATGCAATAGCTATAATTATAAAATCGGAGACATGGTCCTAATAGAAAACAAAATGTAGAGAATAAATTAGCACCTTTGTTTAAAGGTCCATTTAAAATTTTAGATATTACGAATCCCAATGTAGTTTTAAATGTAAATAATAAGCCTAAGGAGGTACATAAAAATATTATTAAACCTTATTTTTAAGTCTTAAATTGTACATAGTATATAAGATAAGAGAATGAAAAAAAAAGTTCAGAAAACATTTTTTTTTCAACTTTTGCGGGGAAGGTGTAATGGATTCATGATTGAAACAAAAGGCTAAAGATATAATCTTGAAAGGTTAGTCCCTAGTACTTGTTAGGTCATCAATCTATTGCACGTATCAAAGCCATTGACCGTGAAGGTTAACAGGTATGTTATGTTATGTTATTATTTAAATATTAGTTTATATAACAATACTCATATATTATTGTAAACTGTGTATATTAAATGATGTTTGTTTAATGTTTAAATATATATATATATATATATATAATAACTTGATTTATACACATTAAGATTAGATATAATTAGATACATTTAGATGCAGTAAGATAAGTTTATACTATTTTTCTATTTTTATATTAAAGTATGTTTTATACAAAGTCTCTTGTTTGACTTCTTGACGTGTACCAGATACTACGAACCAAGTACAAAGAAGTGTACACCACACAATAAAATATCAACTCTGTACACAAATATTTGCAACTGTAAAAATAACCCCATATAAAAACTTCGACTTGTGACACGACTCTGTCCACAGCTGAGAATGCTAGTAACTTTTAGAGTTACCCGACAGAGCCGCCAACATAAGAGGTACTTTTCACACCCTCACGTCTTGGACTTTTGCTATCCCCATTCTCGACGATGTCATAACCCCTTTAGATTAATAGACTCTGCTGGGGACTTCGCATAACAGTATAGGGTTGTTAACAGGGCACGATAACCTAAGAGGACACCTACACAAGATAGGCTCATATAATGGGGACCCAAGTTGCAGAATGTGCGACGAGGGGGAAGAAACAGCCTACCACATACTGTGTAAATGTGAAGCGTTAAATCACAAAAGACAGCCATTATTTGGGCAACCGAAAATGAGCCCACAGAAATATATCAACAAACCAGTCTCGGGGTTATACAGACTTGTAGAAGGAACAAGACTAATGGGAGGATTGGTATAAAAGACAATGGGAGATTAGGCACAAAAAGCCCAAGAGGCTGCGCTGCCTCCGGTAGTGAAAGAAGGCTCCCAGGAAGAAGAAAAAGAAAGAAGAAGGCCTACTGGGGAAACCACGTTAAAAAAAAACCGTCAAGTACACACTATCTCAGAGGTGGCGTGGAAAAGTGTGCATAGTATAGGGAATAAAACTTTAGTAAATTTTAGAATCGCTTTTTCTTAGAAATGGTAAATTTTAGGCGAAAAAGTATAGAAAATTTTTTTGCAGAGAATTATATAGTCTACAATTTTTGTTAAAATTTTTTTATCATTAAACAAACTGTTTTGACAAAAAATCCAAAAGACTCATTTTTGCAAACTTTGACCCTGTATAAAATTTTTGACACATGGGATCGATGGCAACTTTTGACAATTTTATTATAATGGTATCCTTAACGTTTATGCAACTTTTCAGCTTCTTGGAAATTTATGCAAGGGTGAATGTCTATTTTGATCGGATAATACGGGAAGAATGAGGTTACTAAAAAAAATTTTAACCTAATATTTTATTTTTCCTAAATGTAAAAAAAAATCTTATAATTAATATGGTAATATACGGACAACTGTTTTCTTAATATTAAACTGACGGACTCTTTTATGCCAAAAACAGTTCGATAAGCCTTGTTGTAAAAGTTAAGTCATTGATAAGGCAAACAGCTTTTTTGACAAAACTATTGATTGATGATAAAATAAATTGTGGAAGATGCCATTTTCCAGGCATGGACAGAGTATTTACATGCATTGTCTGATTTGGGATGCATACAGAATATACAGATAAAAATGGGAAACATATTTCCTGTCTTAAAAGAGAAAATTATGCTCTTTCGAAGCTACGCCACCTAAAAATTTTATGTGTTTATGCCAATAGGTCATTTTTTAAAGTAACATCCGCAAGAACAAATAACTCTGTGTTGTAAAATTTGGCCGTAAAGGGTGAGTATTGTTGGCAGAGTTTTTATGCGACAGCTAACATAAAGGAGTTTTAAGGCATTAAACCGGAAGATTTAAAGAAAAAATGTTTTTTCGATTAAGATTTATTTTGATATCAAATTCAATAAAAAGCTGTTTTTGTTTTTTTTTTTGATAAATTTATTTATTGTTATATTTGTCTTTATGTTAAGAGCAACATTAAATCCACAACAAGTGGTAAATGTACTCATATGTCAAAAAATTAACTTTTCAATTTTTTTTTTCAATTATAAAAACAAAAATTTTCAAGCGACTTGACTTTTACTATTTCTGTATTTTTTTTTCCGATTAGTAAATATTTTTTAAGGTTTGTTAGGTAAATAGTATTTATTTCTTTAATGCATATTATAAGAAAAAAAAACAAAAGCAGTTACTGTTTCTTTGCTTTTCTTTTGACTGTGTTAACAGCAATAACGGTAATGAGCGGTAGCTAGATTTACATAAAAACTGTAATATAGAAAAATATTTTTATTTGTAAATAATCAGATCTAATACAAAAAAATCTAAACAAATATAAAAAAAAAAAATTTCGATAAAAGAAGCGGAATATAAATATTACAGAAATACTGTACAGAATGAGCTACATTTCTTAATAATAAATTTATTGTTAGTAATAAAATCAACATAATAACATATAGGACTCTATAGTTTCGTCTTCCTACAAATTTTTATTATTATTATTACAATTAAGCACCAGTAATTATGAACATCAAAACGATATTTTCTCCCCTTTATCCATTTACTACATACTTACAAACTTTTTTGAATTATAGTTACTACAGTCATTTTTTAAAAATTTTTTTGTTTATCTTTTAAAAAAAAATAATAATTGCTAAGTTATTGTTATGCATTTAATCATAATATCCTTAAGAACGGTGATATTTACATAATATACTATCTATACTAAGTTTTTCTTTTTGGTGTTTTAATTATATTCACAATGCATTGCCAAAACATGTGCAGAAATATATGGATGATATTTAAAAAATTCACGAGGCTAAGATAGGACTTAATTTTTAATGGCAAAGCTCGGTTATAACCTTCCTTAACTTAATATTTTAATATTGATGCTTAACTCACAAAAGTTTGGTATTGTCACAAAGACTCTCAGTCTTATTCCTGAAGACTAAAGACACGGTTTGCTTTCATTGATAACCCTATGTGACATTCTTATTAAGTTTTTAGTCTAAAAAACACACTAGGCAACTTATTTTTACTTGGTTTGCTCGGTTGCCTGTTTTGAGGTTGAAGAATTTGTACTCCACACCTAATGTTTCCTCTTCCAAAGAGCCAAAAGTCAATTCGTGTTGCGTTCAAAACGCGACATGTCATATATTGTGCAAAATGCGCTAAGTGTATATTTGAATTAAGAACTTCAAGCTGGATGTTTCGTCAAAAGCCGCCATTAATAATCGGACCCGATTTAGTTCTAAGCGGGTTTAAATAAAAAGCGCCACGTGCACAATCAAAAATATGGCCTTCAAAATACGCCA
>JAHBCN010021152.1:0-14446 GCA_019359885.1 Listronotus oregonensis | reverse complement strand
AAAGAATCCATAGCAACCAACTAATTGTTTATGCATCTATCAAAAATTAATTTTCTGTCACGCATTTTTCAACCAAATTGGAGAAACATTTTCAATGGATTCTGACGACGATTTACCAGCATCGATTATCAAAGCAGCAGAAATAGTAAGTATAGATCTGCCCATGAAATCTCTTCACAGGTAAAAAAAATAATTTGTTATGTTAGAGAGCTGGTGTCAAAGTAAGGGTGTGAAGTCTTTTAAAGAAAATAATTTTCTGGCCTATTTCTCTTATTTATCAAAATTTTGTAAACCCAATACATTATGGTCTAGATACTCTTTGCTAAAATGTATCATTAAATTACGAAAGAACATAGATTTAAGCAAGTTTTTCAAAGGGTCGGCCTACCTTAAAAAACAAAGCGTTGGTTTTAGACCCAAAAAGGCTTAAGTCTTTTTAAAGAAGAAATATCGAAATTCATGGATGAAGCGCCAGATGATACTTATTTACCTACATATAAAAGTGGCTCTAGAAGCTTTGTCATTTCTGGAGATGCCCAAAATGGAAATTTTTAAATCTATATAGAAATGATGTTAGTTTAAGAAAGCCGACAACTCCACATAGGCGATTTTTTGACTATAAACACGAAGTGCGTACATTACAAAGTATCGGCATTAAAACCTTTGGAAAAATGCCATCGGAAATACCGGCCTATATCAAAACTTTCTAACCCGGAATTGTATTCTGGGAATAGCTTTCGCCGGTCCCCTGCAACATTTCTCGCAAACTCCGGAGAACAAATATCCAACATTAAACGTCTTGAAGGCTGGAAGTCTACATTAGTCGCTGAAGGAACCTCGAGAATTCAACAAATTTGAGAAAAGGATATTTCAAACAAAATACTCAATTTTTCCGAAACACCTTCCACTATCCAGAAACAACCGTCAGTGCCATCTTCCAACGTACTAAACCTCTCGGTCCAAAAAACAACTTCCATAGTTGCAAAAGATTGGCTCATCAAGAACCCAACGCCGCCGCCGTCAACGTTTTCCACAGAAAAGCAACTTGCGTCAGCAATATATTTGCAAAACGCGACCAATTGCACTTTTACTATAAATGTTAATAATAATAATTAATGTATAAATTCCATCGTTAATAAATAATATTCTAATCATAAATCTTTAAAATTATGTTGGTTTTTCCTCTCGCTTGTAGAAAAAATACTGTTCCTAACACTTGCGGAAAGTAACTTTTCCGCTTTGGCTGCTTACCCGAACTCCCCTGCGCGTCGTTCAAAACTAGTGTTGAAAAGTAAAAGTTTTCAAAACTAGTTGCGAAAAGTCTATTCCATTACCAATTGCACAAAGAAAATATGAACAAATATATATTTCTTCTAGCAGTGGCGGCTCCTCCTTAGGTTTGCAGGGTTGCGCAACCCCCAAAAAAGGTTTAAAATAAAATATTAAAAATATATATATTAATCATTACATAGTTACGGTTTTTTTAAAAATTTATTCGAACATCTGTATTTATTTTTTGTTTTATTAATGTTATCTCGAAATAACAGCCAAATTATTAAAGAACTCAACTGCTGTCGCTAAAATATCATTAATTTAATCGCGCGTCGCGTCCATAGATAACCTAACATGTCGCATCCTAGAAGCCGATGCCGATGCGAGTTGCAATAAAATGAAAACCCTTGGATTATTACGAGTAAGCGTTTTTGGGTTCCTACGGCATTGGGCGCTGAATTTAGTTCATAAGCGGCAGGGTTTTTCAGTTCCACTGCAAATCTTTATTTATCCCAGGCTGATTTACGATTTATTAAAAAAATTTTTATTTTGGTTATTTGTGTAACATATGTAGCTACCGTATGTTTTTTTTTACATTTTTTTTATGTCATTTTTTACATTAAGTTTATTGGGTTTTTTTATTTTTTTTTTAAAAAACCATAAATTTTTAAAAAACCCCCCCCCACGTCTTCTACCAAAAATTTTTAATTTTTTGATAAGCCAAATAGTACTTTGATTTCGATTTTTCAGGGATCAGACTTGACATTGCAATTTGAGCAGCTTCCTCCACATTACTAGACGCATCCAAATAAATTTCGACATTTTTTGGCTTAAGAAATGTAAAAATTTTCTGACTCTAACTATGTCACTATTAAAGACGCCGCTATTAAACAACGCTTAACAACCGAACTAAGTACAGGGTTCGAAAACTATTATTTCGAGTTTTTTTTTTAAATTTTCTTTTAATAAAAACAGTTTTATTCAAAAATTTTAAAAAAAAATGGAACTCGTTAGGAAAAGTTCATTGTGTACAACTGGAGCTACTTTGCGGGCTCTCGCTACGCTCGGCCAGCAGAAATCGCGTTCCTTACACAAAATAAAATTTTTCCTAACTATAAATAACTATTTTCCAATCGAAAATGTCTTGCTAACCTTTTACTTTAGGAGTAAGAAATACTGTAAAATATGTCTTAAATGTACCGGTGAATCCAAATAATAGCAATAATAATCTACAGGGTGTTCCATTAAAAAAAATGTATACTAATCTGATATCTCTTAAATGGGATATTCTGTATAAACGGCGTAAGTGTCAATACATGCGGCATTGGGTAAGTCACTAGACGTGTTTCAGCGTTTTTACCAAAATTAATTACCTTGATTTTTCATTTTTAATAATTCCTATTTACCTTTGTCGGTCACAGACTTGTATGGAACATTATGTGATTGTTTTTTTTTTGTTCCTTAAGGTCGGCAGGCGACACCTTAGGAGCGGGTGGACCGGGGGCGGGCGGCGACGATGGTATCGTAGGTGGTCCCCGAACACCCCAGCAGATTGCAGCACAGAAGCGGCTGCAGCAAACACAAGCCCAAGTGGACGAGGTGGTGGACATAATGAAAACAAACGTGGAGAAAGTACTGGAGAGGGATCAGAAGTTGTCAGAATTAGACGATAGAGCTGGTAAGTAAATTAAAACCTCATAAAACGTATTTTAACAAACTAATGTTATGGTACTTTAACCAAGATAAAGAATGGAACGTCATAACTTTCTATATTATGACATACAGTATATATCTCGGCGTCAAACACTAAAGTCAGGTATTATTTTAGTCGAAAAGCGTGTTTCTTGCGAAAAATAGTTAAAAGACTTAAAAAAATATGGGCGATAGCTCATTTGACGAGGCAATGCAAATCTGAATATAGGCGTTTTGATTATTTTTTCTGCCAATAAAAATTGCAATTGTTATTAACGAAAAAAAAGCCATTTCAATTTTTGATGATAACTTTAAAACCATAAGAGATAGCGGGAATTGCAATAAAGAACCTTAAAGAGGAGGAAATTTCCTATAAAAAAGTTTTAAATTCTGGAGTTCTATCTCCATTATTTATAATTTTAATTTAACGCTGAAAATGCGCCTCCGTGCGACATTTTTGGTTGCGCTCTCGGCGTTAAACCGAGTACGTCATACTAAATATATTTTTTAGGGTATAAAATATTAATTAAAAAAACTTTTTAAAATGTTGCTGTATTCAGAACCCTTTAAAGAATTTATTTTCGTTGAAAATTTAACTTAAAGTTTAGTTTTTTCGACAAGTTCGACAATTGTCAATTAAAAAAATTGTTTGTACTTGTGTCCAAATAAATGGACGGCGGCTGTATCTCAGAAAATATTAATCACACAGCGTTGGGGAAAAATATTTTTAGTAAAAGTGGTCAAGAGAAATAGCTGGAATTTATTTTCAAGTTTCTGAAATGGCCGCTAGGGGGCGTAACTGCAATCTTGAATCTAAAAAAGTGATGTTTCTGTGAATTTTGCTTTATTAACCTAACAAAAAAATACCTGACTTTAAAGTCGAGGATAATCTGAACCTTTTTTGTTTAACAATTTTTGCAGTATCTCTAAAAATAAAGTGGTTGGGGATGTTCAAAGGTTTTCGTAAAACACACCTTGTATCTTCGTAACGGCTGAGCCGATTTTAACAAACTAGAGCTAGTTGACTAGAGCTATTCTTGGGCTATAAATGTTATAATATTTGAAGTTTTGTTAGTTTCACATGTCGCCGCTTGGGGACTTTTTTCGACATTCCGACAGAAATGGGTAATTTCCTCAAAAAAATTAAATGCATTGGTATAATTTTTTCTTCATAAAAAAGTAGCTAAATAATGTCTTAACAAGTTCGTGAAAACCGCATCTCGATATCTTGTTCCTTACCTAATATTTAGACCAAAGCAGTGCCGCCGCTACCATGTGTGCAAAGTGTGCGGTGCACACGGGCGGCCAGAAATAGGGGCGGCCAAAACAGGCACCACTGATCTTTTCTTTTTTCTTAAATACAAATAACAAAAAAATTAAGTAATGATTCTATTTTCCCGAACAACATTCTTATTAAATATTTTATGACCTCAGCCCTGTATAACACCGTTGATTGAAACACTAAAATGCAATTTATTTATCCTATTTCTTTCATTCCAATAACTCTGTTCAGGATGTCATCTTAAACCAAATTCGGGAATCTAAATATTTTTCTATTTACTAGATTGCACCCCAGGTGTAACGCACACAGAACAAATAACAATTGTAATAAGATGTGTTTCAACTTTAACACCAGTTCGCATATTTGAGTACTTTTTAGGCTTTTCTCCTGTAATTGACGTCACTGGACAAGGTCTTTTTGATTTTATTACGAATAAATTAAAAGAATTAAATCTAAATATGAATTATTTGCGTGGACAGGGGTACGATAATGGAGCTAATATGCGTAGAAAACACAATGGATTACAAAAAAGAATCTTAGAAAAATATCCTCGAGCATTTTTTATTCACTGTTCTGCACACAGTTTGAATTTAGTTGTCAACGATGCAGTAAAAATAAGTTTTGAATCGGTGGAATTTTTTAATACTGTACAGGAAGTATACGTATTTTTCTCTTCTTCAAATATTAGATGGAATGTTTTATTAAAGCACCTTCCAATGTTGACGTTAAAAGCATTGTCAGAAACGCGATGGGAAAGTCGGATCGATGCAATCACACCATTAAAAACCCAAATAGGTGAAATATACGATTCTCTGGAGGAATTGGAAAATGATACCAAAAGGGATATGAACACCAGAACGTTAGCAAAATCACTAAAAAATAAAATTTTTGAATTTAAATTTATATGCTCTGTTGTAATATGGCACGATATTTTAAGTAAAATTAATGTTGTTAGCAAAATTCTTCAGAGTCCAAAATTTGGCATAAAATCTTTACTAGATGCACTTAATAATTTAAGAAATTATTTTATAGCCAAACGTTCTGATGAAAATTTTCAATATTTTTTTAACGAATGGAGAGAGATAGCTACAAATGCTGGCATTCAAGAGGCATTCTCCAGCTTACCTACCCAACGGATTAAAAGAAAAAAGGCATTTTGAGTATGAAGGAACTGATGAACCCATATTATCACCTGAATTGTAATTTAAAATAAATTTTTACTTTAAGATTGTGGATACTGCCATAACGGTAATTGAAGAACGGTTCTAATTACTACAACAACACACAGATATTTTCAATGTAATATATGGGATAACCAAAATTAAGAACGATGACGAACTTAAAATCAATTGTAAGAAAATGTATTAAGTCCTTACAGACATTAGCAGCTCGGAGAGTGATACAGGGTGGCCGTCCATATTTTGACCCATTTTGATCGCGAATAACTTTTGAACAAATAAAGATATCAAGATGCGGTTTTCGCAAATATACTTATATTTCTTTAAAGTTTATTCTCGTATCTTTACCATTTTTATGTGACATTCCATTAGCTCAAAAACAAAATGGCCGATTTTCCGATATAGGACAACTTTGTTATTTAAATGGAACACCCTGTTTTGTTTTAATTTTTTTAAAATTGAATCTTTCCCTTTAAAAAAATGTAACACAAGCTATGGTTATCTTAAAAAATAACGCATTTATTGACCTCCAAAGAATTGACTGTATGTCGAATAGGAATATTATTTTAAAAGGATTTTTTGAAAAGTCGCCTGTGGAAACAAAGTTATCTCGTTTCCATAACAGCAACAAGCCTCATTGTCAGCCATTGTTGGTCATTTTTGACAAGTTATTTTAATTAGAAGCGCAAAATGTTCTCGTTAAGCAAAAAAGGAAAATGTGTTATGTTTGCCG
This sequence comes from Listronotus oregonensis, assembly GCA_019359885.1. NCBI lineage: Eukaryota > Metazoa > Arthropoda > Insecta > Coleoptera > Curculionidae > Listronotus > Listronotus oregonensis. Next base: position 8,289 of record JAHBCN010021152.1, on the reverse strand, counting down.
AAACCAAATCAGTAAAAGAAACCCAGCGAAGATTTAGAAACATGTTTAATAAAGCTCCACCCACAAAAAATTCAATTAAAATCTGGTACAGAAAATTCTGGAGTACAGGATCTTTAGCCCGTAAAAAGAAATTAGTAAACAATGAGAATTTGCTAAATAAAACGTTACAAATTCTGGAGATAACTCAGGAAGATCCAACATTGTCAACAAGAAAAATCTCAAGTTCAGTTCATATTCCTAAAACTACAGTACAAGAAATCATGAAAAAAGAACTTAAATTAAAGCCATACAAAATTCAAATGTTACAAGAAATAAAAGAAACTGATTTTCCACAAAGGGTGGAATTTTGCCAGAGAATTCAAAATTTAGTAAGGAACAATATACATTTTTGGATAGACTAATAATGTCAGACAAGTCACATTTCACCTCAATGGAAAAGTAAATAAGCATAACTGCAGGTTTTGGGCAACAGAAAATCCTCGACAATATAACGAACACGTTAGAGTTTCCCCAAAAGTCACAGTCTGTGTGGTATGTCAAAGCAAAAAATTTATGGGCCATTTTTTTTTCATGAACCAACTGTAACCTCTTGGACTTACGTTGATATGCTGGAAATATTTTTTTATCCCCAATTGCAAGAAGAAAATCTATTGAATTTCGTCTATTTTCAACAAGATGGGGCTACACCACATTATGCTAACATTACCAAGGATTCACGACCAACGTTTTGGGAAACCGTGGATTGGAAGAAGGCCTTACTGGCCACCTCGTTCACCAGATTTGACTGTTCCAGATTTTTTTCTGTGGGGATATGTGAAAGAGAGGTGTTATAGTCCACTTCCCCAAAATTTAGAGCAATTAAAAATTAATACCCGAAACATAATAGAAAATATTCCTGAAGAATTTTTAGTCAATAGTTTTAATAAGTTTTTTTGAATTTAAATAAGTGCGTCGAAGTCGGCGGAAGGCATTTTCAACATTTACAGTAGTTTTTTAAAAAGTAATGTAACCTTATTGTAACTATTATTTTGTGAATAACCTAAAATGAAGCAAATTTTAATTGTTAAATAATATTGTTGGTTGACATGCAGTCAATTTTTTGAAGGTCAATAAATACGTTGTTTTTTGAGATAACCATAGCTTGTGCTACATTTTTTAAAGGGGAAAGATTAAATTTTGAAAATATAGAAACATATACAGGGTGTTCCATTTAAAATAACATAGTTGTCCCATAATGGAAAATCGGCCATTTTTTTTTGAGCTAATGGAATGTCACATAAAATCGTGAAGGTACGAGAATAAACTTTAAAGAAATATAAGTGCATCTGCAAAAACCGCATCTTGATACCTTTATTTGTTCCAAAATTATTCTCGATTAAAATGGGTCAAATATGGCCCACCCTGTATCAGTACAACTGATTTATTCGAAGAAATTAAAGCTTATCAACCATATTTTACCATAGAAAAAAACCTGGTGATATGCTTGAATATATTTACGAAAATAATCTACATTCAACATTTCCAAATTTAACCATAATCATTCGTATATTCCTAACTCTAGCGGTTACTGTAGCTACGGGTTAGCGGTCGTTCTCAAAATTTGTGTGCGACATTGGATATTAAAGACATCGTAAAAAAAAATTCTGATACGAAAGCCCGAAAAGTTCCATTTTAATAACTTTTTTTTTATGTTATTTAGTTATAAGTGTTTTATTTTATTGGACATTTATGTTTTTTAATTTGGAGACTATATTTGACTCGGCTGGATGTTGGATAATACCTACTTTATATATTTGAGTAAGTACCATTTACTGATATTATTACTATTGATACATACTACAGGTCTCGGGTAATATAAACATATAATGTAGGTATGTTAAAAAAACTATGCCATTTTTATACATTTCGTTAAATATAAGGGGGCGGGGGGCGACAAATATTGAGTTGCACACGGGCGGCCAACCCCTTAGCGGCGGCCCTGGACCAAAGAAAATTTTATATGTCAAATGGGCCGTATGAATAAAAATGAGCAAAACCTTCTACTTGCAAAACTTGAAGCATATGCTATATAGTTTATGAATAAAAATGTAAGTAGAAGGTTTTGCTCAAACTTGTATTAGAAGCATGAGCATCTACTCACATTTAAGTATTTGCTCAACTTGTTATGAATAAAATGTATGCTTTGCTTACTTAGTTGAGCATTTGCTCCAAAATTTTTGCATCTCGTTAGTAGGAGATGCACCTTGCAGTAAGCTGGTCATAAAATGGCAGAATTCGTGAATTTACGTGCACAGAAGCAGTACAAAGTGCGAAGGGAAGCTGATTGGCGAGATTTTAAATCTCTTTACAGATTTCAAGAAGAAAATGTAAATTGGATGGCATCGTACTTTTTGGGAGAAAATCTTGAAAGAAGAGGAGGCGCTCTTTCTTCAATTCATAAAATGAAGGTATTCTTGCGATATATGGCCAATCCTGGATTTCAGATGGGTGTAGCAGAAGAATTGGGAATCACTCAGTCGACTGCTTCAAAAACAATTTCATTTGTAATGAACAAAATAGTTGAAAAGTCCCATTTATGGATCAAATTTCCGTCAACCCTAGTGATGAGCGAGACCGGTCTTGGTCTTGCGGTCTTGGTCTTGGGTCTTGCCAAGGCCGAGCGGCTTGCAGCAAGACCAGACCGCCAAACCAAGACCGGGGGTGCAAGACTACCAAGACCAAGACCGACCTGCAAGACTCTTGCACTTTTGTCACTTTTTTTAAATTATAATATTCAATTTTTATATTTAATATACAGAGGTATTTCATACAGACATGACAAAAAATGTGTCGAGAACTGCCTAAAAAGGCGATTATTTTATGAGTAACAGGTTTTTTAATAAAATAATAATTAAATCGATCACTTCGTTTTTTAATAAAATTATCTAAAAACGATAACTAGTAGATTCAGTAACATGTTTCAAAAATAATAAGATTGTGACTCAATTATCCGACCGTCCTAATGTTTTTTTTTATTAGGTATCTAGTGATGCCACTTACTGGATCAAACATTTCTAAAATCCAGGAAAACATAATTTTTATGCCACACTGTAAGAAGTGGCATCATTAGATCTCCTTTAAACTAAGATATAAAGGTAAAAGTGGGTTTAATAAAAAATATATTTGTCATTTTATATAGGAATACTTTTTATATAAATGGATTTTAAATTTCACTTCTGGTTTAGACGGAAAAGTCAAAACAATGCCAAAAGTATAATGATGACGTCATTTTTGTCAAAACCGAAAATGATATATAAAAAACCATCTACGTCGACATTGTACCTATATGACAGTTCAAGAATTTCCAGCATAATGCACAGGGAAGCGATTTTTTTAAATGATTTTTAATAAGGAAGTTTTCTTAAGTGGTAATGGATTTTTTGGAAAATTTTGAAATAGAAAATAATTTTACATTTTACGCCCTTTTTTCTATAATTTTTGTATATTCAGTTTTTTCCATTACGAACGGTTTCGGATATATCGATCTTTGTCGCACTATCAAGCCACCTTGTATACGCAGAATGTTTATAAAGTATTTGTACAAACTTTGTACGGAAAATGTTTGACTAATTTGAACATAGAAAGTTTATTTGAACTGAAAAGCTTCCTAAATACCTTTTTTTTTAATTAGAAACCAATGTTTACATATCAGAATCAATTTCATGGAAATTTCACATCTGGTTGAAATTAAAAGTTTTTTTTTTCTGCCCTCAGAGTACTCAGTATTGTAATTTTATATGCTTCATCAAAGAAAATTTAAATATTTTCTATCACTAAAATGAAGCGCTATAAATAAATACACCACTACATTTAAAATATCCTTTTTAATCAAATAATTTAAATGTACATGTAAGGTTAAAAGTGGTATATTTTAAAATTTTAAAGCAAAAAATATAGTCTTTATCTTTATTTATTTGTAAGTATTAAAAAAATATATATTTTATTTAGGATTGCTTAGTTTAAATTATTACTACCAAAAAAGCAAGACCAGCAAGACTCTTCAAAGAAAGCCAAGACCAAGACCGGGTGGTGCAAGACCAAGACCAAGACCAAGACCTTCTTTGGGCTTGCAAGACCAAGACCAAGAAGACTTGCAAGACCAAGACCAAGACCAAACAGCTGGTCTTGTTGGCTTTCTATCACTGTCAACCCAAAAAATAAAGGGAAGCACAGCAAGCGTGGCAAGAAAATTTCGTTTCCAAGTGCTAGGGTGATTGGAGCACGTTCAGATTTTGAAACCGAATCAACACGGTGATGAAACATCAACAGAAAGGGATTGGCACTTTAAATGTGCGGAACATGTAGCTCTGGAAATTTTCTAGTGCTGATGTTGTTGGCCGGGTTCTGTACAGACGCAAGAAGGAGGAACTGCGATTACGTGTAACTATGAAACAGTTTCCTGGTGCAGTACTACTGGGTGATGATGGTTTGGCTTAGAACCGTGGAAACCCCGTTCAAGAAACCCTAATAACGCATTGGAAAGAGCTTACAATAGACTGTTTAAGAAAGAAAGGGTTATAATTGAAAGGTGTTTTGGCCAACTTAAGCGCAGGTTTCCAGTTTTGAAATATATTCCGAGTTAAATTAGAAAAGTTCCATCCGTCATTATTTGTTGATCGTGCTTCACAATATTGAAATACTTGGGAGATGCTGATTTTGAATATAATGCAGAACTAGACGACAATTATCATAACGGTGGTGACTACGAAGTAGAAGATGGGCTTCACAGCGTGCACGAGAGAGACGGCAAATAGCAAATGTTATTCTTGGTCAAGATCTTGATAAAAATGGTGTGTTCATGTAAATTAAATTAGAAGTAAACAAAATAAATATTTATCTATAAGAAAAGCGTTTTTTTTTTGTAAATGTAAACTTTTATTTACCTCTCATATTTTCGTCACATGACTTTTGTTCTTTTAGTTGGTGACCAGTAGCCATAATTAATATATTTTTTTAAATCCGCAATGAATTTTAATTTACCATTTTATTCATACTTTCTACTCTCTCATAAAGGAAATATTTATATTTTATTTCGAATTAATACAACAACAATATACAAATCATAGATATACAAAAAATATTTTAAAAAATATATAGATATATTTAGTTCAATTTGTTATTATATAAAATTATCATCACGGCTGGCAGGCTGCGCCGATGCTTTCCATATTGCCTGTTCATAAAACTGCCTCTGGATACGAGTAGTCTTTAATTGTTCGATAAAACAAGGGTTGAATTCCTGTGTTGTCAGTTTGGAAGTTTCTTCTGTTTCAAATAACTGCAAGTTCTTGTTTTTTGGGCTTCAACACTTTTTGGGCCTGGCAGGCCAGTCTTCCCTTTTCTTTCTCGGACTGGAAAGATAAGGAAGAGTGGAAATTTTCTCGTCTACATTCCTAGCTGTAAAGTCCAACACTTTTGGCTCCTGAATGGAATAATCTATCAAATTTAATTAAATTTTTCGAAAAATTCTCTATGTATGTATGAAAAAAAAGGGGCTACTTTATTGACGCAAAACTATTCTAAAAACGACATAATTCAGTCAATAGTACAAAAAATGTTCTGTTTAAAAATATGAAAAGGCATATTTTTTTAATTATATCCCGTTTTCTAGATGTGTGTTATTATCAAGTGTGCAATAAAAGAAAGTGGAGTTTTTTAACATAGTGCTTTTTGTATTACATACATCCATATAACACATTTTAATAAAAAAGATACATCGATTTATGGTCAAACTTTTTCTTCAATTAGTTAACAAGAAAATAAAATCTTACCTTGTATTTTACCTATGGTCGGATTCTCCTCTCCATCCATTAATTCATGAAAAATTTTTTTTTCCCACTGCTTCAAAACAATTTTTATTGCCAGTTTTGTTCTTGTAACCTTATTTCTTAGTCTCTTTTCATGTTGTTTACTTTTTCATTAGTTAAACGGTTAATGGCTTTCCTATTTTTCTTTCTATTTCTGTGGCTGCATGTTTTAAGGCCTCGTTTTTTTTATTTTTTATATGAGGAATTTGTGATTTGGTGAGGATTTCAGGTCTTTCTTGCAATTATTCTACTACGTAATACCCTTTTTTCCTTTTCCCCCTCGTCTGAAGACATTTTAATTACACTTACAATCAAAAACACGGTCAAATTAATGCAGACGTAACTCGACTGTTTGCGGTTTCGACAGGAATGACCAGGCACAAATGCTCATTTTATTAAGAAATTCTTAAGTATAAGCAAATCATTATTCATATTAACGAGTAGATGCTTATACTCCGACCTGTTACCAAGCTCTTGCTTTGAGCGTTTTATATATGAGCTTTGCTTTCTTTTTATTCATACAACCCAATATCTCAAAAACTATAAAAGCTACAAGAAATTTTTTAAAACATAAATTGTGTATTTTTACAAAACCTCTAATTTAGGTTATATAATCTTTGTATCTTAATGCAGTACTTTATGAGTTATAATCAAAAAAGCGAATTCTGGGGGTATACCTTAAAAAAATCCTGAAGATTCGATTTTTTGATTATAACTCGTAAAGTATTACATTTAGACGAAAAAATTATATAATCTAAATTAAAGGTTTTATAAAAATACATAATTAATATCTTATAAAATATCTTGTAAGTTTTATAGTTTTTGAGATATTGATGTATAAAATTTTCTTTGGCCTAAATTTTAGGTAAGGAACAAGATATCGAGATACGGTTTTACCGAGCTTGTTTAGGCATTATTTAGCCATTTTTTCGAGAAAAAAATTATCCAATGCATTTAATTTTTTTGAGAAGATTAACCATTTGTGTCGGAATATCGTAAAAAGACCTCTAGCGGCGACATGTGAAACTAACAAAACTTCAAATATTATAGGATTTATAGCCCAAGAAAAGCTCTTGTCAACTAGCCTAATCTTGTTAAAATCGGCTTAGCCGTTTCGAATATACAGAGTGTGTTTTACGGAAACCTTTGAATACCCCCCACCACTTTATTTTTAGAGATATAGCAAAAATTGTCAAACAAAAAAGGTTCAGATTATCCTCGACTTTAAAGATAAGGTATTTTTTTGTAAGGTTAAATAGAAATTTACGAAACATCACTTTTTTAGATTCAAGTTGCAGTTGCCCCTAGCGGTCATCTCAGAAACTTGCAAATAGTTTCCAGCTATTTCTCTTCACCACTTTTACTAAAAATATTGTTCCCCAACGCTGTGCGATAAACATTTTTTAAGATACAGCCGGCGTCTTTTTTATTTGAACACCCAGTACATAAAAAAATGCTTAACTAATTGTCGTATAATTTTTTTATTTTTCGCTTCATAATAGCTATTTATGTATCAAGGGCGTTACTGGGACTATAATGCCCGTGGTGCATACAATGCTTTATGTTTTCCCAAAAAAAGTTTTTCAATGACCAATTACAAATTGCAATTAAAAATAAGTTGCCCTGTACTGTATACGTAAGTAGATAATGACTGGTGTTAAGGACTTTGTGTTTCTGTCAGTTAGTCAGTTGGCATTTTTTATTTAACGATTTGCCAAAATGGAAGAAATTCCACAAAATATAAGAGAAAAGGCCATAAAAGCGAGAAAATCTTTTGCCAGTTAAATCAAGGCAACAGTATGATGGAGTATGGCTATTTGGTATTTGGAAAGATCGAACGCAATTCTTCAAATTACCGAAAACGTTTTAATGGCATATTTAGGAACTGGTAAGTTATTGGTTTTATTTTAATACATATGTTTAACAAACTTTACAAATACATATGTTTAACAAACTTTATTATTTATATTATTATTTTATGTTGCGACATTTTTTGTATTTGGACAGGCACTGATAGATTATTAAACAACTTTTTAGAACTTTTAAATTCAATCAATAAAAATATTCAATTTACACATGAAACAGACATAAATAAAAATTAATTTTTAGTTTACTATAAAAATTAATGGTAACACAAGAATATAGTATTTATAGAAAACCAACATACACCGATACAATTATACCTGCAGACTCTAAAATCATGGAAAATAAAAATTCTTTTCTAGTTTAACCCACAGACTTTTAAATATCCCTTTAAGTGAAATAAATTACAATAGAACTCCTATTAAAAAACAATAGCTATCAATAATGGCTATAAACCAAAATAATAGATAAACTCACATAAAAAAGACAAAAACAATTTTTAAAATTTTTTATAATGTATCAAAAACACCACCAACCGCAAATGGTTTTCCATAAATCGTGGAAAGGATTAAGCACAAAA
>JAHBCN010021151.1:0-14405 GCA_019359885.1 Listronotus oregonensis | reverse complement strand
TGAGTATAAATTGTTCCAAGATGACTATTATTTGCACTTTCTATGTCTATTTTCTAGTGTTCTCCTTGGTTTTGGTTAGACTAACCGCAGTCATTCTGTAAATCATATCAATAAATTATTAGCATATAGTGTAATCGATTGGTCCTTTTTTTCTACGGTGTGCTAAAGGTCTACTAGGAAAGGTACAGTCCCGCTCCCACGTGGGTGAGGGCTCATCGCAATTTTATGGAAAATATAGTTTGTTAATTTAGGTCAATTCAAAATATCGTGTTACAGTGATTACTTAAATCAGTTAAGCACCACCTCTAATCTATGTTAATGTACAGTATTGTAGCAATACATGTTTGTTTTCATTAACATCCTTAAATTTTGTTTTTAAAGTATAAATATGAAAATAAATAAAAAGAAATGAAAAAGTTGTTAAACCTTTACTCTAGCTTTTGGTTCATGATGGTTAAGTTAGTTACTTGGTAGAATCTCGAAAATCCTAATGTTTTAACTCCAACATTAAATAATCCTTCATAGGAATAAATTAGACATTTATATGAAGATGAATCAAAAAATGCCTATAAAATTTGTTCACTGGACATCAAGGACTGATCAAGTGATCAACCTTGCAAATATTTCAGCATAGATGCATATCGCAACTCAAGTTAAATCCGATTATTTTCGACAAGTGGTCATTCAACTGTAACTACGTAATTTTAAGTACATATATAGGTTATTATATTTTATGTTAAATAATTATTAATGTTATTATTTGTTTGTCTATTTTTTATGTTGTACGATTATTACGATTACAGTAAAATAGTTCATCTCATTTTAAGACCCATACCTACATATACACAATAGATATAATAATTTTCAATATAATATTTAATGGATATTTAAAACTCCATTAAATTTTTATTTAATTTGTAAAAAACTTTTGTCATACTTTACTAAACCGTCAGTATTTGTCATTAAATAAAACAATAGATAAATGTGTTTAAAAATACTAGGTTTGGTTTTTTTAAATGTATATTATTATTTCTTTGGCTTTCCTACTTTACTTTTATTTTACAAATATATATGTTGTATGTTTCTTTTAAACGTTTAATCAGTATTTCACTTTAAAATATAGCAAATTTAAAAAAAAAAAACTAGATTGCCGGGAAAACAAAATTTAGCCTATTTGTTAAACGTGTACTGATTTAAATATTCGTTATAATTTAATGTAAAAAAAGAGGGATTGCGGTAAAAATTGTGGTAAATTGTGTTTTCTCGACAATCTAGATGTTTTAAATATGCAATATGTTAAAGTGAAATACTGGTTAAAAAGTAGAAAAAAACAAACAACATATATATTCTTAAAATCAGAGTAAAGTAAGGAAGCCAACAAAATAATAATATACAGGGTGTTTCATTTGGTATTTTTAAACACATTTCCGATACTCTTTTGTTTTATCTGATAACAAATTCTGACAGATAAATAAAGTACTTCAACTCTTGTAATTTAAAGTTTTTTCTTACTCTTAAAATAAAAGCTGTGGTGGTGCTCCAAAATATACGGAAAAACTCTGTACTTATTTTTTTTGCACAACAGTATAGGTCTAACTTAAAAAAAGTATCCGCAAATACTGTCCTCAACCATTTAAATTTTTACACCTGAATACATTTCCATCCCCTTTTAACTTCAACCAAAAGTGGTTTCGGTTGGAGTAGAAATAAAAAATTTGCTTTTCCAAAGAACATTGCCAATAATTAAAGATATGTTCTTAAAAGCTAATTAGGTTTCTCGTCAAGTAGGAATATTTTGTCTCTGGTTCCTGGTAAGCATAACCAAATTATCCTTACAAACTTGCAGATAGTCTTAATTTTTTTTAGAAACTTAGATGTATCAGTGTATAATTTAAATTAGGAAGTATATTATCGTGCAAACTTATTTTGTGTTCCTAAAATATGTACTGAACTATCAGTTAAACTATTAAATTCCTAATAAAATAAACGCAAAATATTGAGGAATAATTTTTTTGCAGTTTACTTTTCCTAATCATATAAACATTTGAAAAAAAAGCATATTAAATTATTTAAGCCATGGTACACAACTTACAATAATATTGGCATTCTATGAATATTCTTACTGAGGTAATATGTTAAAACAGATATCAATTAAGTCATGAATATACATAGTCTTTACGACATTATTAGTTGGGTTTGGGTTTATTCAAAGTTTGCTGAATAGATTAAAATTCCATAAATACTCAATGGTAGTTAATTTTGCAGTACAGAGACGGGCTATTTTTTTTAAAACAAATAGACTGGTTTTATTAATTGGTGTGATGTTGTAAATACACCTTATTTTTTGGTGGAAATTATTATTATTTGTATTTTTTTTTTTTTTGATTTTTGGCTAAGACAATCATATTTATTTATTAATAAATTATATCGCTATTTAAATTGGGCAGTGCTCCAAAGATACTGGGTAATTGACATGAAAACATAAGAAAAACATTTTTTTTAATGCTATGAGAATAAAAATTGTAAGTTCTAATGTATAAGAGTACAATCAAATTAATGTAACTGTGTAGCCTTATCCGCGAATTTAAATAATATCACCGGCGCACAAAAAAAAGTAAAGTGCTCGGTGCATTTGACCAGACCCATCCATCTATAGGTATTTTGATGCGCTGAATCCAAGTTCAAGGTCCGTTTGGCCCATACACCCTTAAAATTTTGAGTAAATTGCGAAAAACTGCTAAAAATGGTTAAAAACTTAAATTGAGTTTAATAAAAACGATTTTTTATTAAACTCGATCAAGTATGTTTCTTATATATTTCGATACACTGAATATAAATCAAAAGTCCGTTTGGCTGTACACCCTTTAAGTAAATTGTTGAAAATGGCTAAAAATTGCTGTTATGAAAAATAATTTTTTTATTATTGGACTCGAACAAGTACCTATGTTTATTATGTATTTCAATACTCTGAATCTAAATTTGAAATTCGTTAGGCCCGTACACCCTCCAAAATTTGATTATATTGCGAAAAACTGCTAAAATTGCGAAAAAGAACAGTTAAAAAAAATTATTGAATTTAATCAAGTATGTAAATTTGGAGTAAGTACAGCCAGACGGTCTTCGCATTTAGATTTAGCGTATCGAAATACATAAGAAATATACTTAATGTTGATCAAGAAAATTTTCTTCATTTTCATAACTGCAATTTTTCGCAATTTTGAGCCATTTTTTTTACTCAAAGTATTGAGGGTGTATGGGCTAAACGGACCTCGGATTTGGATGATCTATCCATCTATACGCATTTTTTTCATAACTGTTCTTTTTCGCAATTTTTAGCAGTTTTTCGCAATATAATCAAATTTTGGAGGGTGTACGGGCCTAACGAATTTCAGATTTAGATTCAGAGTATTAAAATACATAATAAATATAGGTACTTGTTCAAGTCCACAATAATAAAAAAAACATTCTTTTTCATAACTGCAATTTTTAGCCATATTCAACAATTTACTTGAAGGGTGAACAGCCAAAAGGACTTTTGATTTAGATTCAGTGTATCGAAATATATAAGAAACATCGAGTTTAATAAAAAATAGTTTTTATGTCAACTGAAGTTTTTAACCATTTTTAGCAGTTTTTCGCAATTTACTTAAAATTTTAGGGGTGTGTGGGCCAAACGGACCTTGGACTTGGATTCAGCACATCCAAATACGTATAGTTGGATGAGTCGAGTTTGGTCAAATGCACAGACCATTTTTTTTGTGTACCGGTGATAATTGGTCACCTTTGCTACGGGAATATACAACAACTGTAATTAAGGTGATTGTTCATAAAAAAAAAATCTATTTTTGTTTTTTTAACCCATAAGTAATACATTAAACCAGTTTCGTTTATGTTACGAAGGTTTCTAATATTTGATTGTAATATTTACGGGTTAATGTGGCAAAATTTAAAAAATCATTTAAATCGACCAGAACATTATAATTATATTCATAATATTATAATTATTTCTTGTTTTTTATTTTTCGTAGATCTGGTATAATCCAAATTAGACCAAAATACAGAAACCTGAATCTATGGAAGAAAACGATTGTGCTGGAGAAAAATTTACTTTTTTTTAATAGCACAACGTAACGCAATTGCAGTGACAGTAATTATAGGTAGAAATTTATTTGTAAAACCCATAGATAATCTAACTTTAGATATGTAATCGCTTATCGTATTTATGTCAAGTTTACGCTAGCGCGCATTAAACTAACAATAAGGTTATCCAGCATGCGTATTTAAAATAAGACCAGTGCCGGATTAAGAAATTTCTATAAATTATTGCTTCATTTATATTCATAAAATATATTTTTTCTAATTTTGACATTTAAAGTTACACTTTTCAAAACTTATTGACGTTGTCAAATATCTTAGTTTTCATAACCAGTTATAAAAAGTTAAAATTTTTTGCAACTGGTAATGAAAAGTAAGATTTTTGTCAACGTCAATGAGTTTTGAACAGTTTTTATATTTTAAACTTACATTAAAAGAATCGTATCATATCTAAAATTAGAAAAATTATTGTGTGAAACGCGTTGGAAAACACTTTTTTTTATAATTTACATTTTTTTGCTTTATTTGTTACGAAAAATGGTGGTTTTTCCAATTGGTTGCACAAATAACTCTGTTTTCTATATTTAGATACTGATTTTTTTTTGCGTTTCTAAACATGTTTTAATTATGCTTGGTAGTATTATAAACAATAAGGTAACAAAATTTATATTACAAAATTTTAATAGCAAAAATAGGGACTAATGAAAGATAGAATTTGTTTCGAGACCCAGCCTTTGTACCGCCGTCAAATGGTTTTGAAACTGTTAGAATCGCTTAAACGCCTAAGTGTCTACTTTACACGGTTTTATGTCAGTTCAAAAACGACGAAGTTTAAACGCTTTCTGTATATTTAAAGGATTTTGCTTTGCTTAGGGATAAGTAAAGGGAACGTGTAATCACTGTCACCTATCGGTTAGGAATGGGTTTATTTGACTGGACTTGCATATGGTCGTACGGTACGTACGGGTTTTTACAAGATTAGAACAAACTTAAAAACAGAAGAAAAAAAAATGTTGGTACAAATAATGTTAACTGCTTTCCTGCTTAGACTTATGTTTTCGATAACGATAATAAGATATTGTAAACATCTTTAATGTATTTATACAAGACCAGCATACATTTACCATAGGCAGCCTTGCCATTTGGCAGTGCGAATAAGCGTGCGAGAGTGACCAATCCGCATGCAGAGTGGACTACTTATATTCCTTCCATGTACCAATGAGCACGTTGGAGAGAGAAAGAAAGGTTATACAGCTATTCTTTCTCCCTTGCACAAATGTTCGCTTTCCAAGCGGATCACCAAAAAACAGTTTATAAATTTTTTATGAACAAAAGGAATGTATGCTACCATTGAACACAAAATAAGTTAATTAAATAGTTAAACCTGTTCAGAATCAATAATTATATAGAAATTTACAAATCACAAAATAGGTCAGTCCAAAAACTAAAAAATCTAAATAATAAACACTTTATTATTTAAAAAAATAGTTTTATGGAAAAGACTTTAAATTGTCAATTAAAAAAAAAGCATAAATAAAAATAATACGTTTAAGTTCAAGTGTTCAAAAATTTAAATTTTTTCTTTTTTCTAAGTTAGTTAATTTTAACAACCATTTGTTGTACTGTAGTCTTTACATAGTTTTTTATATAAACATTTATGTCTGTATTTGTAAGTAGGTATTTTGTGTGTAATGTAAACACTATAATATGTACCTTGACGATGCTTCTGACACGAATAAATAAAAAAAATAACTAAAGATTATCTTAAATTTTTTTAGAACAACACACCTAAGACATAATATTATTTTTAAATAACACCTATTGTGGACGATTACATCAGCATTTGCTTTTATGTCGGATACTACAACCAATGCATTAAAAATTATATAAACTCTTATATATATAACATTAAATATATTAACATTAAACAAATCATAAATCCACCGAGTAAAATACTAACCACAAATAATCATTTTTATATTAATAACTTTATTTTTAAAAAATGATTTATTAAAGCTATAATATATTGCAATTTTTCCATAATTTTAATACCACAAACATAAATTAAAATATATTTTTTTAATTTTTAATGTAATTTTTGCGTTAAATTTCTAAATAAATTATTTTATTTACACAAGGTGCTTCTAAAAATATCCTTAAAAATTTTTACCATTATTTATACCCGGAAATTACAACATATCTGTACAAGTTTAAGCTGTTTAAGGGAAAATTAGCCATAAATATTTAGATGAATTTATTTATTCAGTGTATTATTAAAGTTAAAAGACGTCCAAATGCCAGAGCATTTTTACCTTCTGCTATAATAGTTAAAGCCTCGGTTAAAGCTATTTAAGTTACGTTATATTACATTAAAATTTTATTTACCGTAACTAATATAGGCATTATTATGTTGCAACTGATATTTATGTCGCCAACAGTATTCTCTAGATTATTCATAATATTCTGACTTACACGTTATTTTTTGAGTTCGTCTCCAGGGTGAAGTCGATTTATATTTGTTATAAATAAAAGACCTTATCTTTACTAAAAGGTTTAATTTATTATGGGACCCGACGCGTTTCGGTTAAACAACCATTATTGAGGGTCAGTTTTATATCTGAAAATATGTAAATGTATAACACTCATGAATAAATGTAAAAATAAAACCAAACTTACATCACTTTGGTACATGGTAAACTGCGTTAAAACACAAAAAACATACATTTTACAAAGGTTCACAACACTAATTAAAAACTAACAATAACCAAAACAGTAAAATATAAACATTCAGTTCCCAATCAGTCACTTCTACATTTCCGTAAAATGGACAAATAAAATATCTTATAAAAATACAGTTGTGTGGTTTGATACATTGATACATTTTTTAATAGGAATTCCATAATATAAAAAATTACTTAAACAACCCAACTACATGTGCTGCCTCTAGATATTGTCTACCAATGGGTTAATTTAGGTTTGTAACGTCTGTAGATATAACTTTACTATTTCTATGTTTTCTAGAGCATCTAATTTTTTGCTATTTGAAATATCATGTAGCATTTTAAAGTTGTCTTTAATATCGAAATTATGATTTGATTCTTTTAAGTAGACTCCAAAGGCTGATCTGTTATCGTTAGGAGATTTTTGTAAATTTTGATGTTCTTGTATTCTTGTTCTAAAAGTTTTCCCTGTTTCTCCCACATATTGTGAGTTACAGTCACCACAGCTCAATCTGTAGACTCCACTTTTATAAATGGTTTCAACTTGATCTTTGGTGTGTTATAATATATATTTCAAGTTTATTGCGGAACTATAAACTATGCGTACATTTTTCAAAATATCTCTCAATACATTACCGATTTTAAGTGAAATACTATTTAAATAAGTTAACTTAATGTATCTAGGATGATGACAAGGTGGAATTGACTCATCCCCACTGTTGATCATCTCCCTCCTTACTTTGGTAAACTTTTTATGAATTAGTTTATCTATTAAAATTTTGGAGTAACCGTTATTTTTGCAACTTTTTTTGTGTGTGGATTTCATTAATGAAATCTATAGGCAAAAGAGGGATAGAGAAGAGTCAATGAATTAATGAATGAAAGGCAGCCAATTTATGCAAAATGTGATGATTTGAATCAGAAGAAATAGTGTAATCTGTCTGTGTTGATTTTCTAAAAACTGAATAAGAGATTTTATTTGTATTCCGGGTAATAGAAAGGTCTAAAAAATTAAGTGTATTATTTGATTCAATTTTCATCGTAAATTAAAAGTATTGTGAACCTTTGTAAAATGTATGTTTTTTGTGTTTTGACGCAGTTTACCATGTACCAAAGTGATGTAAGTTTGGTTTTATTTTTACATTTATTCATGAGTGTTATACATTTACATATTTTCAGATATAAAACTGACCCTCAATAATGGTTGTTTAACCGAAACATCGAGTCCCATAATAAAGTAAACCTTTTAGTGAAGATAAGGTCTTTTATTTATAACAAATTACACGTTATTTCTTACCTGTGTTTAATAATAATATAACACCGCTTTTATAAATTATTAAAATTGTTTTAAATAACAAAAAATTGTGTTTTTTATAAAATCATCCATTTTACCACAAACAATTGAAAACACGGTAGTATATGTAATTTTCTTTATTTCCATTTTATCAATTATTTTTGTCCTTTTAAAAAAATGTCACATACATAAACTGAATGGAACAGTTATTAATTGAGTTTGGAAGTATTTTCTATTCGGTAAGTTTATTTATCTCTTAATTTAGCACGGTATCGAAAAAAATATATATTAATGTGTAGTAGAACATAGTAAACAGCTCTAGATATTGTAAGATTCTTTAAAATTTTGGAATACTTTTTAAAAAGATATTGTACTATTTCTTAAAAACCTAGAATATTTTATTATTTTTTTATGAATATAAAATGAATAATTTAATTTATAAATGGTTTTTATAATTTGGCTTCAGGTATGGGGCAAATTATAGTTTAAAAATTCAAATGCAACTTTATTTATGAAAATTCTTATGTTTGTTTGCCAACACTAAAACAAATTATACAATAAACAAAAAGTGGTGTTCATTATTCTTTTGTCATAGTAACTTTTTAAAATTTTTGTAAAATTATTCTTAAAAAACAATTATACTTAATTTTTAATTTTTTTCCCCAGGATTTATGGGATAGTACTCCGTTCGGCTTAGTAACTTTTATTTATTTTCATTGGGTTTAAAACCTGCTGCTTTTTGTTTTAGAATAACATAAGCAAAAACAACTTCGGTCGCCCCATTGGTCAATTGTGATGGTAACCACGCTGAGCTTTTAAACCAATTCGATATATTTTTTGCGAAAATGGGTTTTCTGGCTTTTTAGCGAAAAGGTTAGTTTCATAATAAAAATAGCTTTAACAAAAATTGTAGATCATACAATTGTTCACAAAAATTGTCTCTACACTTTTTTCCCTAAAGGTCACCATTTCTGAGAAAAAGCGATTATAAAATTTAGTAAAGTTTTATTCCTATATTCTGCATGACTACGCTGCTACGCTATATACATCATTAAACGCATAATATAAGTAAAATTATTAGTCTGCGTGACTAATATAATAATATAAAATGATAATTTTAAGAATATGATATAAAAAGAAACTTAGTCCCTCCCTATCGATGGAGGATATCTATTGCACCGTGTAATCATCACAGATAAATATTTTTAGTATATACGCAGTCATTTTGGTCAAAATTTAACAGCGATATTTGGTGGTTATACCAATTCTACTAAAAATATTAAAGCCGCAAAACAACGCCGCTGTGTGGGAAGAACATCGTCATTTTCTGATATTTTCTTTGACCAATTTATAAGAGTCTCAATTAGCCAACAGCAATTCGTATTAAACATTTATAATAAGTATCGGTTCTTTACAATGCTAAAGCAAAAATTTACCACTGAACATATTTTGGTCAAGCAAGCCGACAATGACACTCATCACAGAAACAGCAATTAATCTCTTTAATCTAACTGATGTAAATGTTGTTGGTAAAGATGTTGATCTCTTAGTATTACTTACCGCCCGAACTCCAATTGAAAAAATCAAATTCGTTACTAAATAACTTACGTTACTAATATTTTACAAAACTTACTTGAAATAAAAAACGTGTGCAATTAGCTTGTTTTCCTCCAACCTCGGCTTCTGCTCAACAACATTTTTATCGAGTATATTATCAGATTCAAGTGTGGGTTGGTAATCAACTGAACCCAGAAGAATGGGGTTGAAAGCTAATTGATAATGTATTGAAACCAATTCACACACCACTTTTATCTGCACCAGGGAAGCTCCTTAATACTATTTTTTGCAGCTGTCAAAGGAGGTGTAGTTCGAAATGCGGCTGCAAATAAGTTGTTTTTTTTTTGTTTACCAGCATGCACCAGTCGTCAAGGCCAGTCGTGTTTAAATGTTAAATATTCAACAGAAGAATATCCTTATATTAACGACCAAACAAGTGATGTATCGCTGTTTGAACAATTTACATCAACTCAGAAAGAAGAAGAAGATGGAGAAAAAGAAGAGGGAAAAAAGAATATATAAAAGAAGAAGAAGAAGATATTAAATAAGGAAACCTTTTATTCTACTAGAATTTAATAAAATCGACCATGGAGTAGGCTTACTCGGGAAACCACGTTAAAAAAACGCGTTCAGTCCACTACCTGGTAGCGTGGAAACGTGTGCATAGTATAGGGAATAAAACTTTAGCAAATTTTAGAATCGATTTTCCTTAGAAATGGTGACTTTTAGGGGGAAAAGTGTAGGGACAATTTCTGTAGACAATTGCATGATCTACAATTTTTGTTAAAGCTATTTTTATTGTTATACTAACCGTTTCGCTAAAAAAATCCACAAAACCCATTTTCGAGAACTTTCACCTTGTATACATTTTTTTGCACATATGGGATCGATGGGGACTTTTTATAATTTCATTATTATGGTGTTCCTAACGTTTATGTAAATTTTCAGCTTCTTGGAAATTTATGCAAGGGTGAATGTCTATTTGACCGGATAAAAAATATGCCCTCTTGTTTATTAAGTGAATGTTTACAGCTTCTTACTTAAAAAAATATTTGTTAGGCAATGCTGTTGAAATGTTAAGCGTGTTCCACTGCTTCTTTTATTTTTGCTCTTAAAAGGTATACTTTTTCTAATACAAGCTAATCAAATATAATAATATCTCAAAGACAAGCTAATGTTTACCACACTGTTTGGAATACGCTGTTTTTAATTTGCGATGGTTCTGCTATAACGTAACCAATAATTATTATTTGTTTCTCTTAACTCACTAAAAACACTTTCAAACTCTTTTTCTAAGAAAAATTTATGACCAGCTTTTATCTCAATGCAGAAATGGCGGCACCCTAGACTATACTGCGGGAAATCACTTGACTGCCAGCACCGGTTTCATGCGTTTGTTACTAGTCTGCCGGAGCTGGCATCTTAGTTTAAAAGTTATAAAAAGCAGTGCCGACAGAAAAGTCACTAAAAAATACATCTTACAAGCAGGATAAATTTACTAATGTTTCTTTTTTTGATGGTATTAACATCTATGCGATATTGGCAAATATTTTACATCGTATAACTAAGGTTTTCTTATCTTTTTACAAATTACATTTTAAATAAAAATATTCCAATATTACTAGCATAAAAGCTGTCCTTACTTCTTACCGCTAAGGTCATAACGAATTTTTGCGCAAAAACTTGTTATTGCTATTTTGCTATTGTAGTTCTACCCACATAAATTGTAGTTTGAAGCAGAGTTGTCAAAGTACTCCTAAATAGTCCTTTAAGTACAAGTACCAAGTTTATGGTTTTTAAAAAGTACTTCAAGTACAAGTAAAAGTACTCGTTAAATGTACTTGCTTTTTCAAGTAAATTCTAAAAGTAAATAAAGTACTTGAAGTAAAATAAAGTACTTAAAGTAAACCAAAGTAACTGAAGTAAATAAAAGTATTGAAAGTAAAAGTAGTTTTACTTGACTAGCATTTTTTAAAAAACTTTAAGTTATATGTATTAGCGCAAAAGAAAATTTATACTTTGATAATTTAACGATTTACCTTACCTGCAAAGTAATTTTTTTGGAAAATTTTTCGAGTTTAGAGTCCAATATAATTTTTTAATTCGATCCGAATGCATTTTTTATTTTATATTTTGAAACCTTATAAATTATCATTTTTCTTCTTTCTCTAACAACAAACGAATGTTTAAGTCATAAACCTCTAAGTATTATAATTATTAATTAAAACAAGTTGGTTCCGTATATAAAAAAATAAAGCTGGTAGAAAAGCTTAAAGAGAAGTGGGGAGATTAGGATTGTGAAATAAAATTTTAAATACAGGTATAAAGTTAAAAATAAATAAAAAATATTTTCCAAAATTTTTAAACTAGTATTTATACAATATTTTGATGTTTTTTTAAAGTACCTTTAATATAAAAAGTATTTAAAAATAATTGTAATTTTACCGTTCTTGGTGCTGTTAACAATTAAATTGAGACCTATAATATATCAGAGTCAGCAAAGGTTGGGCGATCTTCTTGTTTTAACCTGTTTGCATAATTATCTAACGTGAATAAAATGACGTACTTGATTGATTTCTTTTTACTTTAAGTACTTCTTAATTACTTGAAGTACTTTTTTTACTTCAAGTACATCGTCATACTTCAAGTACTTAGAAAAAATATTTTAAGTAATTTACTACTTGGTCAAATCAAGTAAAAGTACAAGTATTTTAATATAAATTAATCAAGTACAAGTACAAGTACTTCCTTATAAAAAGTACTTGAAGTAAAATACTTTAAGTACAGAAAAGTACTTGAAGTAAAATTTTACTTCAAGTATTTCAAGTTTTGACAGCTCTGGTCTGAAGAAAATATGAACAAAACCATTGGCCAAAAGTAAAATAAATATGTTATAGGATTGTTTAGTCTTCTTACAGATTACTATTTAGGTCAATTCGAATATATCCTCCTAATAAAAACTGTTTATTTGCGTTTTTGCAGCATTACGTTAAAATGCTACGATGCACTGAAAAAATCTAGTTAAGAATAAAACATTTTAAAACTAGGCCAATAATAAATTAAATTTGGTTTTGACTCGAAAAAGGTTTTAAATGGAAAACCAAGACCTGCCTTTTTATTTTGTTAGAAATGTTTGATGTAGAAGCAATGTGCATTATACATAGAAAAGGAAGAAATAAATCGCAATGTTCGCTTAATATACTTTGCTAGTAAATAAAATATCTCTGGACTTTTGGACCAAAATCAGAAATTTAAAATTTATTTATTTAATTTGTTTAGATTTTTTAACAAAGGGGGTATATACTTTTTTTAATGCGCATAAAAGAAATTTTTGTTTTTATTTGTATTATTAATAAAAAGTTTTGGACTTTTTTTTATCTTGGGACAGTTCACGAAGGCTTAAGGCCTAAGTACTAAAGTACCGTGGCTGCCTAAGTGCGGTAAGGGGTAGTTTATTAACAAAGGACTTAAATATTTGGAGATTTGGAGAAGGGAAAATTTTGGCGGACGGCAGGTACCACAGTCTGGTCATTCTAAAGATAAAGAAACGAACAAAGTTGAAAGTTAGGGGCCTCTCAAACTTAAGTGTAAGGGATGCATAAGAGTGGCACTATGTGTCTGTAAAAGAGCGACAGATTAATTAATAAGTACGGAAGTATTAATAAGCCCTTCCCTAAAAAGAAACAAGAATGCTAAGTGTTGTGGGAAACGGCATCCCCCAAACATGAGATCAATGTTCTAAAGAGGGTCCGATTTGGGATATATACTAGATACACAGATAAGAAGGAGAGAAATACTTTTCGGCCTTAAAAATGGGCTAAAGCTTTTTTAAAGCTGCTAAAGCCAATGGGTGTGATGTTTTAATGCCAGTTAAGGTTATTTTGAAAAGTTACGCCAAGAAGATTAAATGACTCTTTGTTCTGCAGAGCTTGACCGCTTATAAATAAAGGATGAGTACTGGTAGACTTTCTTCGCGACAGCAAACATGACTGTGTTTTGAAGACATTAAACCGGACAAAAGTTTTGGCGCCTTAATGAAATATTAGTTTAAGGGTCTGTAAAAGTAATCTGCAATGAACTGCACTTGCCTTCCAAATCAGGCCCAGAAAAGTTCAATAAAGTGCGATTGTTTGTGAAAAAGAAAACATGGTTGATGTGGGGAGGAAATATTTGAAAATTTATGATTTTTTCCATTAACTTACGGATAACTGAGAGGACTGATATAAGCTCGGATATAAGGGTCTAAAGTTAACAGAAAAAGTTGTGGATCATTTCTTGGGAATAGGTTAAACACGTGCAGCTTTCCAGCTTTCCGGAAAAATAGCCGAGTAATAAGAGATTCAAAAGAGGCGAATTAACATGGGCGGAAGCTCGTCAGCTTATTTTTTAGGACGATTGCTGCCAGCCCAGATCATTTTTTGGTATAAAGCGAAGAAAGAATACACATAATCTGCTTAAACTTAAAATGATATCGGACATTTTATGAGAAACAGGGACAACTGTGAGAAGGAAAAGATTAAAGAAAGGATTAAAGGTAGAATTGGCAGCCAATTTTTTGACAAAAAGTTCGAGTTTTCCTGTAGAAGCAGAAACAATTTCATCTTTAAAGATTAAAGCTGAAAAAAAAATTGTAAAAAGTTTTAACTAATGTTTTTGCATGGGATCAAAATGATTTACTGTCATTCGAGCAAAAGAGGTCTCTATCTTATATCAGATTGTTAAAACCGTCTTTGAATTCT
>JAHBCN010021150.1:0-14385 GCA_019359885.1 Listronotus oregonensis | reverse complement strand
GGACGGTTAAAAGAAGTTAAAGTTGCGCAATTTGATGCTAATTAAAATGGAACCTTAAAAGTTAAAAAATTTTAAATATTTCCAAGGACTTTTGGAAAAAAACGAATATTTGTGATGCTATTTTATCACTTTGTTTGATGGGATTTAACAAAATAAATTTTACACTTTTAATGCTACTTTTTTTGTTCTACAAGACGGTGTTATTAGATTTACACACCGACGTTTCGTCCTTAAACTGTCATCTTTAACTTTTTTTGATATATTTTTATTACGGATTTTACGAGCATCCAATGCCTCCAAAACCAATAATGATTTCACTTATTGAAAAATTCATATTTATGCCTTTTCCATAAGAAATCATGTCTTAGAGAAGACAGAAATAGATTTTGGTAAAATCTTATCGGGGAAAAAATTAAAATGTTTTTTTTAAATAAGTTTGATGCAACATTGGTTTTGGGGACCTCAAAAAAATTTAAAATCCGTAATAAAAAATCCAGGACCATATTTAATAAAACAAATTTGAAGATGGCAGCTCAAAGAATAAACGTCGATGTGTAAATCTAAACCACTGTCTTGTGGAACAGAAAAAGTAACAACAAAGGTCAAATTTATTTGATTATATCCAGTAAAATAAAATCATAAAAAAAAATAAAAATGAAATCGGGAATACTTCGAGATCCCAATGATGAGGCTCGAGTTTGGGACACCCTGTACATGGTTTTGTGCCAGGTTTTTATAGATGTTAAACCCATTCTTTTCCAATTTAGTCCACGTTGTCTATCATAGCACCTTTTTGGCAACGCGATAGGACCACCATGGACCTTCTACAAGTAGATACTACCTCCTAATTATCATCATTTTCGTCTGGGTAATGTCATTTAAACTAAAAACCAAATATAGTTGTGTTGCGACTCGATTTTAATTTTTGTTAATTTACCAAAGAGGTCAGTTTTATGTTTGTTTAAGAAAATTAGTTATTGGTATCTTATTGACTTAAAGTAATCAAATTATTTGTAGTAACACGTTTTGTTGAAATTTTTTTGTCTATATCGAGCCAGTGCTGTTATAATAAATTTATAGTTAGTTTATATATATATATATATATATATATATATATATATATATATATATATATATATATATATATATATATATATATATATATATATATATATATATATATATATATATATATATATATATATATATATATATATTTATATATATATATATATATATATATATATATATATATATATATATATATATATATATATATATATATATATATATAACATGTCTATAATTTTAATTAACCTGCTCTGCTATTATTAAAATATTAATTTAAAAGTTATTGATTTATATTAAAAACTAGATAACCCGCCTGTCTCCGCCAGGCGAGAGACAATATTAAGTAGCCTCTGTCTCCGTAAGGCGCCTTCCGTACGGCTAACGGTAAAAAAACACTTTCTATTATTAAAATATTAATTTAAAATTTTTGATTTATATTAAAACCCGGATGAAAAGCCGTCGCCGCCAGGCAGAGACAATATTAAGTAGCCTCTGTCTCCGTAAATCGCCTTCCGTACGGCTAACTAAAAAAACACTTTTTTGCTCCTATTTTTGTCCCGATGGCAAAATTTAAAAAACGGGCTTTGTTAGGTTCTAGCCACTGCTAAAGACTACCACTGTGCCAAATTTCATGATTTTAGCTCAAGCCATAACTTCCGAATCACGTGGGCAGACAAATAAATATATATATTTACCTACCTACATATAAATATATCAATTAGCAAATTATATATATATATATAAAATATATATATATATATATATATATATATATATATATATATATATATATTGATTTTGTTACTTTTGTTTATATGTGCACAATTTAGATAACGCAGGCAACTTTTTTGTACAAGTTAATTCTAACAATGATAATAATACTAATAACAATATTAATAATTGCAAAAAAAAAACATTTATAATGTTTAAAATGAGTATATACTCTTCCCCTCCGCTGACTCCCTTCTCCACTACCACTACTCTACTCTGCTTCGCTTGCCGTTTCCTTGTTTCGCACGACTCTTAGAGACTCTTTTCAGCGATTTCCCACCCCCTGAGCGAAAAATTCAAAATACGGAGAAAAAGATTCTGATCTCTACTTTCATATGCGGTTTTCAGAATTTAAAAATATTGATCTACCTTAAAACGGTGAGCTTCGCAAAAAAAGTCCTTAAACTTTTGACGAGTCCTAAATCGAAAACTATAAATCCGACAAAAACCATCTTCTGCATAGTTAAACTACACATTATTACATATCCCAAAAAATTACTCCTTAATCTTCATACCGAACAGAGATATGATTTTTTGGAAAAAGGTCAATTTTTGGAGTTTTCCGGATTTTCTCGGCGGGAAATGCTCGCGGAAAGTTCTATAAAAACCCGTTTTGTATGGTATTTGATTGTCTAAAAAAGTCGCATTGACATCATCGCAATATCACTAAGAGTTTTTGAGTTATACGCGAAAAACTAAAAAAAAAAAACCCTTTTTTTTACAGTTTTTATTGTTTAAACAATTTCTGTAAACAAATTCGCTGGAGACAAACCCGGGGTTTTCATCCATTTACTATGTTTAAAAAGGTGGCTAGGTTGTTTCCGTCTAAATTTAAGTAAGCAAAAAATTTCTATTGATTGGCCTATAGAGTTAACTAATAGTATAAACACAAAAAACCATTTAGTTTATTAAAAGTAACAGAAAGTAGAAAGTTATAGCTATCTTGGCTTTTAAACGCTTTAATACAAAAATTTAATGTGATGTGTTGACAGAAATAGCCCAGCCTTATTTCTTTTTACTACAATAGACCAGACATTTAATATGATATTACAGACCATTTAAACTCAGGCCGTCGCGACGTTGCAGTAGACAAAACCTCAGGGGATTAAAACCAAGAAATGCGAAAAAGCACATCTTCCCCCAGGCAAATTGTAACTAAATTTTCGTTAGGGATATAAGGGCTTAGCGTTCATAAAGAGCTATTTTTCACAGTGAAAATAATTTAATTGGCTCTTTTCCTGTGGGGGAATGTTACAAATTAAGTTGGTTAGAGTAACATGTAGTCGTCATGAATAATGCATCGATGGGCTGTTTAAAAATATGCAGGGGTAAGTGGTATTTATTTTTACAAGCTTTTATTTATCTTAACGTCAATATAAACCTAGCCTTAAATGTGTTCCGCTAGTTTAATTTGATTTCGTTGAACTAAAAGTTACACAGATGACAAGATTTTGTTTGAATTAATAATACATATGGTTTTATTATGTAAAAAACTAATTTTCTAA
Organism: Listronotus oregonensis; assembly: GCA_019359885.1. Classification (NCBI taxonomy): domain Eukaryota; kingdom Metazoa; phylum Arthropoda; class Insecta; order Coleoptera; family Curculionidae; genus Listronotus; species Listronotus oregonensis. The sequence continues at coordinate 11,038 of JAHBCN010021150.1, read as the reverse complement.
TTTATAGAAGCTAAATTTTTAATTTATAAAATTGACACACAAAGATTAAAGATTTTAATTTACATGTATCTGCTGTGGTGTCTTTAGGTAGATAATATAACTTTTTTATAATAATTTTTTATTTAAGAAAATACCAAATCACTATATTTAAAACCAGTATATTGTTCTGCCAAGTAAGACATGTTATTGTTACAATTTTGACATATTTTTCTTTGTTCTAGTAATAAAGTTGTTATGATTGAAGTAGACTTTGGAACATAAAAACACTGGTGGGTTTCGGTTTGGAGACATGTCTGGTAGGGTGGAACACTTTTTATATAAAAACCTCTATTTTAGAATTACTACTTGGAATACCTGACAAAAGTTGCCTTATATAAATGGTAATAATGCCCCTTTTTTGTAAGTTCTACCTTAACAGCTTGACCCTCCGCCAGAGACGTGAAATTTTATTTTTTATGAAATTATAAACTTTTACGTCTCTAGCGAGGACTTAAGCTGTTAAGCTAGAACTTCGAAAGAACGGTCGTAACATCATTTCGACAATTTTTTTGCAGGTATTTTAGTTCGAAATTAAAAAAAAGTTTTTATATAAAAAGGATTTTACACTAAAGTCTGGCCATTCGATAATGCCTTCTCTACCCATCTATTTAATTGGAAAATAATGTTAAGGTCATCGCGAATCGTGTGGAGGAACTCCTTCCTGACCCATATCGAATCTGCCGGTATATTGGAGATCACACCATTTGGGAAAAGCGTAGTTAAAGTGGGTATTATGTATTTTAAAGTGGGTCTATAGCTATTTGTGTATTAAGAGCGCAAAGTAATACATTGTCGCTCTGAGCGAGATGTTTGACTATCTCGCGAGAGCGACAATGTCACTTTGCGCTCGAATTACACACAAGATTTTTTCTACAACCGCAGATTTTATAAAATAATTGGTAAAAATTAATGATTATTGATATAACCTCAAATTTGACAGTTCACATTTTAAAACGTACAAGCATCATTTTGCGCTACAGATGTGTGTTATTGTAAAAATGTTTTTTCAGTAGTAGGTATTTACTGCAAAAGAAAACAAAAAAAAACTATTTAGTACCCTTTTAATTAGTTATGGACATATTATTGTATTAGTTATGATTAAAATTTTTGTGTAACAATATCTAAATGTTTTGGAATTCTTCTAATACTTCTTCCTTTTTTAGGGGTGAAAAACCAGGCGATTACTATTCGGTATTAAATGTCTGTGTTTGATAACATAATGAATATTTTGAAATGTTTTATTCATTCTTTTTATGGGAATATTGTAATATTTGGTCGAAATTTGTAGTAAACTCTTCTGAATGGTTGAACAAACCATTTTTCGAAAGATGTTGATCGCAGTTCTCAATCAGCGCAGTTAAGTATATTAAACTGGAATGGCGTATTTGGACATGGCTCAATTCTTTACAATTACATATTTTATACTTTTAAAAACTGTCCATTATCAGATAATTATTACAATCAATTTATTAAACACCAATAGCTGTTTAAAAAACTTTTTGATACGTCAAATAATCATTTGTTTATTTTTCTTGACAGCAAAGCAAGCATGGCCTCCTATCATATCTAAACATAATACTCGCCTGTGTTATGTGAAAGCTATAAATATAATCAGTTTGAATCAGAAAAAAATAGATTTCTACCACCTTTAGTAGTACAAAATTAATAAAAAATAAAAAGAAGGATATCGACAAACCAATTTTTAAACTGTTTTTCGTTACTAAAGTTAGTAGTTTTGTATTTTATTTAAAGCGATAATTTGGACATCGATGTAATTTATAGATAATGCGAATTGTTTAAATTTGTATAATGACAAGTTTAGAAAATTAGAGTTTGTAATCATAATAACTATTTTTTAATTACTTTCTATAACTAAAGTTTGTAATTTGCTTTATTTATCACTTGATTTGTCGTAATATACATAGTTATATGACGTAGAATATAAAATTCAATTATTTATAAAAAAAAGTACATTTCTACCACTTTTAGTGGTAGAAATGTAAAACTTCGTCAGAACGATGTAGGGGCTTTCCGAACATAAACTTTTATTATTCTGTATAACTAAAGTTGGTAATTTGCATTTTACCACTATTAAACATTCAACGGAACATGCAAAGGTGAAGTACTTAATAAAAACAGATGAATAAAACCGTGGCTACTAGACCAATTTATTTTATTGTAATAATTATTGTAATATGTATATACATTTAAAACTTTATATAATTATTACCTAAATCTATATAAGATATTCATTTTCTTATTATTTACAATATTAAAGGTAAAGGTGCAATTCTCACAATTTTTAATGTAATAATTTCAGATGAAGTTTCTACCGTTCAACGCCTACTGTGATGTCAAATTTGACGTTTTTCTATTACGGTTTCCTTAATAACTCAGCGAGCGACAAAATTTTGTCGCTCGGCAGCAAAGTAAACGATTGCTCCTCGGAAAAATGCAACTTGTGTTTTGTTTTTGAAGCCAAACATGGTACTTTTCGCACGGTTGTAGAAAAAATAATTTTTGGAGTTAAATGTTCCCTTAATAAAAAAGGATCCACAATTGCGGTACCCACAATTTCGAATCATACGTCTATTTTTTTATTCCATACTCCGGTGTGAGTTTTTTGGTGCCTAATATCAGTTATTTTGCTTATTTACTGAAACATTACAACAAAATGTTGCTTTCTAAAAAAAATACTTAAAAATTGCGGGTCGGCATTGCATCTATTCATCAATATTTCGCAAAATTCTAATCTGCGGTCCGAATTATCTTCATTATGTTCCTGAACTAAATATATTTTATATGAATGTCATCTGTTCCTGTGTACATATTTTAAAACAGAAGATTTATATACGGAAAAAAACAAGTATTAGTTTGGAATTAAATATAACAATTGGTCGTATGTCTATTAAGAACTTTGACCAGTCTATATTGCATTGACCTAATCATATTAAATAAAATATTAATATTTAGTTTTCCTGGTACTGGTGAATTATTTAGGAAATTAGTTGTTTTTAAACATTAACCCCACAACAATTTAGTCTACCACAGTAGGAATTGGCTACTCTTTTCGGTTCTATACACTATTGAAGCCTTTTCAATTTTGTATAATTGACAAGGCCTTTTATTTTTTTCTTACAATGTTAATATTTGTCGAAAAGAACCACAAGGCAGTATATTATGTCAATGGTTTGTTTTCTTGAGAACCTTTAACATGTGATAATTTCCAACAAGTTATATTTCACGACTTTGGTACAACAATAACTATTTAGATATAGGGTAACAAAAACCTATCTTTTTAAAATAATTTTAAATAATTCTTTTTTTCAATATCTACATGATATTGAGTAGTGCGTTTTAAATAATAAAATTAGGATTTTCATTTTGAAAAGGTTTAGCTATATATAAAGAAAATCTTTTAAAATACTAAATCAAAGTATAAAAACAAAATACTTAAGCATTAAAATCATTATGACAGTTGAGCGCTCTGTTTAAATCCTACCAGGAATGGCTAAACTATAATTTGTCATAAAAGCAATAAAACATTTGACGCAATCTCCACTTGAATCCATCAATCAAACTCATTTGACCCTTTGATTACAAGCACCCCTAGACAATTGCTTTGGCTCTCCCGATCCCCCAGTTATGTCATTGAAGTATAGCAATTTGGATCTAAAATTTTATTACCCGGATAAACTGTCCCAAGTGAGTCACCAAGTTAGAATAATCATCTTTTATTGTGCTGCTAAAGGGTGGGTTGAACGTCCCTTTCGAAGTTCAACCCCTTGATGGATTGTCGTTTGTATATGGTTATTTTTACAGAGGGAATGATGGCAAAGTACACCTCGGCTGTATTAAGAAGTGTCTAAATGAAATTGAAATGAAAACAAGTAGATAATCCAAAAACAACACGGTTGTGAGTAAAAAACCAGCGGGTTTTATAGTATTGTAATATTTTTAACTATTTGTAAGTTGTAAATTTAAAAAATCACTAGTGTCCAGATTTTAAAACACCTGTAAAAATACACACTTATCCATGACAAATTCCATCACAAAATATCCAGAGCAGATCTTCTTCCATTGTGTCGCATAACTAGAACCTGTCTTTTGAGTTTTTTGGCAAATATCAAATTATTGTACAGTTGCGGCCATAAAATTTCGGGCAAAATTTGACAATCCGTGTCAAAATCATTGATTTTTCGTAAACCAGGCTTTCACCTGATAATTATATATTTGAAGTACACAGTCACGTTCACAGGCCTTTTAATATCAATTTTTTAGCTAAAACAAAACAAACAAAGACTTGAAGTAAGCGAAATTCCATTAATTTATACAGAAAACTAAAATCAAATTAAATATCAACTAATAAACTATAAAACAAAATCAGTATTTTATGATAGCTTCATTCTTTTCGATCACCAAGGCCAATCTTTTAGGAATCGAAGCGAACAATGTTCTAGTGTCAACTATTCAACCTCTGAATTTGTGCCCAAACCTTTATTTCGGGCTGAACATGTGTGACTGATTTTAACTATCAGTCCCCTACATTTCCATCAGGTTCGCACCAGAGATTCTCACCTGGTTGTTTCTTGACCAGTCGGTGACCCTTCGGGCTGTATGGACCGGACAGTTGTCGTGCTGATAGATAAAATCATTCCCATAGACATTATAGGCCGCTGGCAGCATGATATTTTGGAGTATTTCTTGATAAGAATTGGCGTTAAGTCTGCCCTGGATATGATGGCAAACGCCCACCCATCCTGCGCCGATACATCGCCAAACATTGACCGAAAACCTACCACTCTGTTTTATCTTTTGGGTGTATGTCTCTTTAAATCTTGAATTTGGGGTCTATATACTCGCATACTTCCATTAAAACTGGAAAACGTTTTCATCACTAAATATTACCCTTTCCCAGAAACGTATTTCCCGTGGTAGGTATTCTAGGCAAGATCCAACCCTTTCTTGTTTATTTGCCTGTGTTAAAAGGGTTTTTTGGCCGCTCGACGGCATCGAAGCTCCGAAAATTTGTTGATGCCGCGCCGGGCTGTTCTGTCGGAGCCAGGAAAAATTGTTTCTAGTTTTGCAGAAGAGGCTGTTTTAAAAGGATTTCTTTCCTTTCTCTCGTGCGAATTTCTATCATGAAATTTTTGTTTGATATCATGAACCGAACTCTATGGCACTCCGACTCTCTCCGCAACATATTTTTCTGAGTAGCCCTCCTCCAGCAATGTAACAACTTGAACTTTTTTTGCTACTGATATGCGTGGCATGGTTCGAAGAACTTGATATATTTTTTGGACAATGACAGATTTCGAATTAGTGTCAAAAGTAAAGGTAAGCTGGTAACTGAAGGCTGTTTTACAACACGTAAAATCGTTACCCGAAATTTTATGGCCGTAACTGTACTTCACATACTTAAGGCCTTTGACCAGGTTTGTCATGGTGCGCTCCTTACCAAATTTTCTTTCCAACATGCCACCTAAACTTTGAGCGTAAATCTCCAGTTTCCTTTCTTATCAACGTATATTTTTTTTTTTGGTTAATAAATACTTTTTCACTAAGCCATTGCTGGAGTACTTCAATGATCATTTGTTCTTCTAAAATTAAACTTATTTATAAACTGCTGCTTAGTTCAACTGCAACTGGACATTTTTTTGGTAAATATTAAATCGCTATTACTCTTCAAAAAAAAAAAAAAACAAAGAGCGGGTTTTACCGTTTTGTAGGCAAATCCTTTTGGAAAAAGGTAATTATTTTAAATTTTTCCTGTTTATTCTGCAGGGTGTAAGAGAAAATTAATCTTTTTAACAAAAACTTTGTCAAAAGCTACGATCTTCAAAAAATATATCTTTGGTTTTTTAATTAGAAGGTATTATTCAATAGTCCATTCCAAAAAAAAACCAGTTTCTCAGATTTTTGATATCTGCTTGGTTTTTCAAGATATGATTTTTTTTTAAAGTTGATCTTTTTTAATATTACTATTTCTGTATTTAGCGGTTTATTGCAGCGGTTAATTTTTTTAGATAATTTTAAATTCTTTTCAAGACTTGTTTTCTTCAGACAGTTTATAAGCCTATTACAGAAAACAATGGAAGATTAATGCAAATATCTCTTTCACGCGACTTTTAATTAATACCGAATTGAAGCACCCAAAATATTCAATAACCCTAACACCTTGGACTTTATTTATTTTATTACACACGGTTTTAGTTAGTATGTATCTGCAACAATTTTCAAGTGATAACTAAAAACTACTTTTAAAGCTACGACTTATACAGGGTGATTCAATAATCGATCACAAAGCTTAAGAGGGTAAAACTACATGACAAAATATTGGAAGAGCCTCTTATAAATGTTTTTCAAAATGTCATTCGTTTTCGAGTTACAAGCCGACTAAGTTCAATTTTTTATTTTTTGTTTTTTAAATTGTTTGCTTACAGAAAAACCAATTTCACTAATATTTGAAACGTAGACTGAGTCGATTGCGCTTTATCATTTTAGTAACAATTCACACTGATTGTGTGCCGCTAGAGGGCACTTTACCTACTTTGAAAAGAGTTTTTTTGTCATAATTTTTTAGTTTTGACAGCTATACTAGTTTTTAGTATGTTTCCTCAATGACTGATGCAAGGCCTTTAAAAAAGATGCTTTTTATTTAACTCGCTAAATCCAACCGTTTAGACGTAAATCGCCTTTAAAATTAAGTGGCGAATTTACAATAAGCATAATAATTCAAATATCAAATATTGTGATATAAATTTAATGGCTAAAAATTATTAAAACATTACTAAAGAAACTAAAAATGTCGCCTAACTCAATGAAAAATATTTGGTGTTTCTTAAACAATTTGATACTTTTCGATTATCTTAAACGAAGGTCCTCGACGTTAATGACTGGAGTATCGTACACCAATTGCTTCAAATGATCCCAGAAGAAAAATCCATAGGATTAAGGTCTGGTGACCTCGCTGCCCATGCCAATAGTCCATTTCGTCCTATCCATCGCTCAGGATACGCTGCATTCAAATACTGCCGACACGTATACTAAAGTGGGGCGGAGTTCCGTCTTGGAGCAACCACATGTTTGCCCTTATTTGCAATGGCAAATCTTCGAGATACAATGGGAGACGACTTTGGATAAAATCTAGGTATACGTCATCAGTTAATGGGCCATCGAAGAAAAATGGGGACCAATAAGGTAATCTCCTATAATCCCTGCCCACACATTCAGTGAAAATCTACGCTGATGTTTCGTTTCTACCACATTGTTTGGGTTTTCGTCAGCATATCTGTGGATTCAAGGCATATTTGTTATGCCATCACGCGTGAAACCAGCTTCGTCAGGCCTATTAGTCGATTATCGTGTTCATACTTAGCTAGGATCTGATTGCACATTTCCAACCGTCTCGTCCGATCATCGAGAGCCTGCACCTTTTGCGAATGAAACGGATAAACTTGTTCTTCTCTTAGTACCCTATATGAATTAGCCTGACAGAGCCCTATTTCATTTTAATATAATTATCGTATATTAAAGGAACAGTATTTAAATCACAAACCACTGTAAAAAGTATTCTTACTAAGATGAGACAGGACAACAAATTTTAAATAAAGATTGTATCTACCAAATTCTCTTTGAATGTGAATACCGCAATACATTAAGGGAACAAAAGGACCCTTGGGATTGAAGTTAAAGAACAAAAAAAAAACAAACGAAACCAGTTAAATCGTGGAGGTAAGGGTGCCGAACGTGCATGGTCTTAACAACACCGCATACAGTGATCTAAAGCAAAAAATATTTATAAGAAAAGTCACTGGAGAAAAGAAAATTTAAAGAATTTGAATTTTACAAATAAAACCAATTGTATTTAGCAAGCCTAGAATTGATATTTCGAATATCTGGCAGCCATTGTTGAACCGTAAAAAATCGGCTAACCATAGATTTGAGTTATCACTTGAAAACGATTGGAAATACATAATAACCGAAACGATGTATAGCTAAGACAATAAAAGTCCAAGATGTTAATGTTACTGAAATCATAGCATTGTTTAACACCTTTAAGGAAATTACCCAAAATATTGATCTGTTTAATGCCTCAAAGACATAGATATGTCGCTGCCGCTATAAAGTCAATTATACCATACAATACATATTCGTTTTAACAATCAAATAAAAGCTAAAGTTCTCTCTTGCTCAAATGGCAGTAAAGCTTTCTGGTCCTTTGCCAAAAATATTAGTCCGAACTTTTGCACAAATTCTTTTCCACCCCTAATCTCTGAAGATGGAATTGTCTTTACCTCCAAAGGAAAAGCCGAACTATTTGCCAAACAATTTGCTGCCAATTCTACGCTTGATCCTCCTATTAATCCTTCTTTTCCAACAGTTGTCCCTATTTCTCATAAAATGTCCGATATCAGATCAAGCGTATTCTTTCTTCTCTTAATACTAAAAATCGTCTGGGCTGGATGGCATACCAGCAATCGTCTTAAAAAAATGTGCTCCCGAGCTTGCACCCATCTTAACTCGCCTCTTTCGAATCTCTTACGACACGGGCATTTTCCCGAAGAGTTGGAAAACTGCACGTGTGCAACCTGTCCCCAAAAAGGATCCAAAAGTCTCCCTTCTAACTATAGACCTATATCTCTTCTTTCAGTTGTTTGCAAAGTAATGGAAAAATTCATTAATTCCCAAATCTTAAAGTATCTGGAAAAACATAAGATCTTACATGATAGACAATATGGATTCCGTCACAGTAGATCCACAGCTGATCTTTTTTCCTTTGTCTCACACAACTGAAAAAAGTCCCTTAAGTTTCTTGGTGAATCCCAGATCGTTGCTCTTGACATATCCAAAGCCTTCGATCAGGTCTGGCATGATGGGCTTCTGAAAAAACTTCCTTCTTACGGTCTTCCACCTAAGCTTTGCTCTTGGCTTTCCAGTTTCCTTTTTAATCGACGTATATCAGTTACTGTAGATGGTCATTCCTCCAGCTTCTACCAAATTAATGCTGGGGTGCCCCAAGGCTCAGTGCTGGCACCCACGCTGTTTCTTCTACACAATCAATCCCATTCATATTTTTGCTGACGATAAGTACCCTCCACTCTAGTATTCAATTTCTTAAGCCACCATATTGCATATTGCATAGTGCAATTCTGATTTCGAAAACAAGCGCAGGTCAATGCAGATATCTCTTTCACAAGATCTCCAATTTATCTTGGATTGGGGCGCCAAAAATCTTGTTTAGTTTAATGCCTCAAAACACAGTCATGTTCGTTGTCGCGAAAAAAGTCTACAAATGCTTATTCCTTACATATGAGCGGCCAAGTTCTGCAGAACAAAGAGTCGTTTAATCTTGTCGGCGTTACTTTTAAAAATTACGTCAACTGGCACAAACACATTTCATCCATAGCTTCGTCAGCTTCAAAAAAGATTGGATTCCTCTTCCGAGCAGGAAAATATTTCTCTTCTTCCAATCTGTACACTCTGTATGTATCCCAAATCAGACCCTCTTTAGAATATTGTTCTCATGTCTGGGGAATGGCGTCCCCTACAACACTTAGCATTCTGGACTCCATTCAAAGAAGAGCCGTTATTAATGATCCAACGCTCACTGAAAGGCTTCCTCTTCTTGCCCACCGTCGAGCTGTCGGGGATCTGTCGCTCTTCTATAGGTATTTTTACGGCTTCTGCTCAGAGGAATTGGCCAGTATGGTGCCTTGTCTGGCATCTCCCAACAGAGCAACACGTAGTGCAACTTTTATGCATCCTTTTACAGTTCAGTTAGAGAAGCCCCGCACTTCCCGTTTTCTTCATTCCTTCATCCCTAGAGTGTCAAGACTATGGAACCTGCTGCCCGCAGTAGTTTTTCCTTCTCCTCCCAATCTCCAAAAATTTAAGTCCCGTGTGAACAAACTCCCTCTCACCACACTAAAGACACCCACGGTACGTTAGTACTTAGGCATCAGCCTTCGTGGACTGTCCCAAGATAAAAAAAATACAATATGAGCGGCCAAGAGGCTGCAGAACAAAGAATAGTTATGGTAGCTTCCAGAAAGCTTGGATTTCTCTTCGTGCCAAAAAGTAACCTGTACGCCTGTATCCAAAATCAAATCCAACTTAGAATTTGGGGGATTGCTTCTTTTACAACTCCTAACATTTTAAATTCCACCCAAAGAAGCGTGCTTCACCTTATTAATGACCGCAGTCTTTCTTGGTCTTTTACAGGTATTTCCACGGCTTCTGCTTTAAAAAAGTAAACAGCATAATTCGCTTTGGGCCTTTATGGACTTTTACAAGATAAAAAAAACCTTAATATACATTGTAATATTGATGTCACAATTTATGATATTGTTAAAATTGTATTTTCTTTTATTGGTCACTATTAGTTTCCTACAAACTTATTAAACTTGTCAGCACCCAAACTTTTAGCCAGAAACTAAAATGGCAAGGGTAAAACAAGATAACAATATTAATAATAACCTAACTTACAAAAGTTTTAAGGTCGCCTAAATAATTAAGTTCCCAATAGTTTATTGAAAATTAACAAGGTGTTGTTTTGAACCGAATAATCCTATATAAGTTAACTATTGAAAGTTCAAGGATGAATTAAATATTAATAGAAACTTTTTACGATATTGCTAAAACGTTCAGTTATTGTAAAAATTTTCTAATTAACATAAATTTATTTAATGTCAAAAATAACAGGCAATTTTGTACTATTTTCCTAATTCTAAGAAGTTTACAGGTTTAATAACCTCAAGTTTACTAACTCGACGAGAGAATATGTCCCCTGGGATTTCACTTTGAGGGTCACTTTTAATAGGGAGAGTTTCCTTTTACTCTTGGAGTTGACCCAAGAGCAATTTCTTTTTATACACCTGGGTTACCTTAATTTGTAAAGTTACGTAAGTTATTAGAGTCAGAGTTATGTTTGAGGTAAAATAATAAAAAAAAATTAATATACCCCGTGGTAAGCGAATATTTGAATAATTCGAATTAT
>JAHBCN010021149.1:0-14431 GCA_019359885.1 Listronotus oregonensis | reverse complement strand
GGCTTTCTTGTAACTTTTGCAGACAAAACAACGCACAACCATGGTTTTTAACAATGAAACCTGAAAACACTAGTCACCTTTTCACAAATTAATTGTCAAAAAATCCAACACACTTAAAAATTCACTTGAAATCACCGAACAATAAATAACGCTTTCAACCTTCAAACAATTCAACTCACCAGCTGACCTGACGATCAGAAATAAATAAAAAAAACCGATAGACCAGCCCTGACTGGTGCGTTCACTTCCTGATTCAATCAGATGCGGCATCTGTTCATCTCTCTCTGTTGTTGCAAAACTGTCGTATCAGAAAAAGACAAAACCAGACCGGATTGGTTATTATGAATAAAAGAAGTCGTCCTCATATAAATTGGCAGGTTGAGCATGCCCAGAATATAAGGAAAGTGTTCCTATTGGTTGAATTCTATGGCTTCAAAACAGGTGGAGAGTTAAATAACTGATTCGTTGTACGGTATAAACTGTGATAACATTAAGTCGGTAACCTCTGCCCCAGCGAAACAAACCGTGCGATATTGCCAATGTCTGTCGCTTCTACCTTATTCGGAACACGAAGTAGCGAAAGCGGGTTGCTAAACGGTATGTGTATTTTCTAGTCGCGTTTCATCACGCCAATAGTAAAGGCCTGCCGGCAACACTGTTTAACTTTCGTTCAAGGATAGCGCGAAAATCTCTCGATGGACATCGGCTCGCGTTAGCCAAAGTCCATTAGGGGTATCAAAAATATAGCATTGAATGGTTCATCTTATCCGTAGTAGTATTATCTTTGGTAAAACCGATTAAAAAATACATTCACTTATGTTTTTAGCACCTTAAGAACACACCATACGTAGTGTGCAACGTATTTTTCAAGTATTTACACCTATTTTTCTTCCGCGTATATTGAGGGCAACTGTGGTTTTTTAAGAGTGCATTTACGCTACACCTTAGGGGTCGGGCGAAAGGACCCGGAGACGGTGGGCGGAGACTAACAAACTGACACTACCACAATTTTCGTATAGCCGCATTAAAAATATTATATTTTATTTAGATTCTTCCAAATTCGGTGTATCGATGCTATGTTGTTTCCGATTGCAAGCCTACAGGAGATAACGTTTTTCTGTAACCATTTTTCACTTAAATGACATAAATTATACACCATTTTAAAGGTAAGGAAATATTCTATGCCTCTGCTGTAACGGATTTTTTAAATATGAGTTGAGTTAAAAAAAAAATAGTATCTAAATATAACCGATTTTAGGGTGACTTTCACTCGAGAAAATATTAAAAACTAAATCCAAATTTAAAACACTATTACAGCGGTAGGCTGGATTTAAGTGTTGGCTTTCATATAGTTTTTGAAAATTATCGATACCTTATACTGTTTTTGAGAAAAACATTATGCCCCGAACCCCAAATTGGATCCAATTTTCGCGGCGCAAAAGGACTCTTAACAAAGCTTGATATTGCTGGTGATGGAAGTTGTTTCAACTGCAATTAAATTAGAGGAACTAACTATGAATTTACTTTTCGTTTCATTTATTTCTTTATCCTTACCTGTTTATGACATTCTCGTATTAAAAATCAAATTTGTAACACCCTGTATAAATCCTTAAAATTTATTTTGGTATATACGGCGGTATGGTAATGTATACGGTGTTGAATAGGTGGTCTTCAGTCATTCCGACGCTCGAAATTCATTGCTTAACACGTTTACAATCCGAAAAAGAATTATCGATTGTGCGCGTGCATGTTTTTCTGTTTTGGCTTCTTTTGTCTTGTCTTCAAACCAAAGGACAACAAAATGAGGAAACTGTCTTCAGATCAAGATTAAGTTTTAAAAGTATGGCACCGAAAAAGGCACTTTATAACACTAAAATTTGTTGAATGTCTTTTAAAGTCTATAAATTTTGTGAGAAATCTGATAAATTGCAAATTTTTTTGGAACCTCTTTTTGTTTTATAAAATGCCGACGTAAAGTATCCTAAATATACATATAAAGAGAAATTCTTATGTTAAAATATAAACTTGATAACTACTTGCTGATTTTTTTTATGGTTGTGCATGTTTTAAAATACAATTTACATGTCATCAGTAATGCTTCACAATACCGAGCGGCAACAATTTATTTGGCAAGTATTAGTATCTCAAAAACCAAACAAGAGAAAGGACTGAAAACAAAACTAAAAAACCTTGAAAACTGGGTTTAAGTCTATAGAGTTTCTGTTAGAAAACGTAAGCAAAAATTATTCATAAAGAAACCCACTCTAAATCAAAGCTATAATAATTGTAAACAATCAAAATGTATTTAGCAAGCCTAGCATGGACATTCCGAATATCTGGTAGCCGTTGCTGAACCGTGAAAATCGGTCAACCTTTGGCGAAAAACGGATAGTCTAAGTTTTAGCTTTTAAGAATAGTTTATACATAAGAGATACATTACTAACCGAAACGTTGTGTATCAAGTAACAAAATAAATAATAGAAGGTCAAGATTTTAGTGTAATTGTTAACAGAATTATTATCCAAATGTACGTTTACGTAATAGAGGTAATTTAATAAGACGTTTTAAAGTTTTTGTAAGATAATACCGAGAGGGATATTTTTTAACATGATTTAATATTATAACTTATCATAAAAAATGTTGAATAAAAGATTATCAAATAATAAATTTAGTAATTTTAACGATTTATTTAGATTTGCAAAAAGAATTTGTTGAAGAAGTATGGTATTCAGATTAAAGTAATAGTCATTACTCGCTTTTAAAAAAAGCAGTCTGATAAAGACTTATAAAAAAATATATTCTCGAAATATAAAAATAATTAAACAAAAAACAAAAAAAATCTGGTTAAAAAACGGAAAGTTTGGTAAAATATCTTATTGTTTATTGTGACATCACACATTATATTCATATAGTCTTATTAAACTCTTGTAAGATTTTATAGAGTTTACAGGACATATATTTTATGTCAAATAATTTGTTTTTTTACTTTTATTTACAGAATCTTCTAAAACTCTACAGAATATCAGCAAAATTGGTTTAAGATATGGTACTTTTTTAGCAAGGTGGGTTAATTTATACTTAGTCTTCGTCTACGACTTCAGGTTATTTTCTTTTCATTTATTTTAAACATGACCTATGTTATTTCCTTTGTCTTTGCAAAAATACTTACCAAACTCATTTTAATAATCTTAATAATAATACCCATATAATAATATAACATTAGATCTACTGGGACCGTACCAAATATTTATCCAGAGACCATTAAACGATTGGGACACCTCTACAGGTTCATGCAGAAGTCAGTGCTATTAGCAATATTCAGAATGGTCAAAACTTTATGGGTAAAACAAAAGCATTTCAGGTCACCTCAGAGCAACAAAGCTCAATTATTTTCATACCATATCATATATAGGATAAGGGGACAAATCATAATAATAACAAACACATAAATATATAATAAATTTACAATTATGTTAGTAATTTAACAGCAATGTTGGGGATTTCTAACAATCATTTTGTTACATTTAGAAAATATATTTTGCGGATTTTGTTAAATAAAAACTTATTTTTAGTAGTGTTTCTTATTATGCCATTTTTAAAAACGATTACATATTTTGTTTTTATTCTTGTATCCAAAAGAAATGTATATAGCAACCCTGGCACCCATATAACAACAACTGCACCATCTTGTGACATCTTTTAGAACTGAGTTTTACCTAAAAACAATGCCCGATTTTTGAAGCATTGCGATTCCATTCCTGTCCCCAGTCTTACACAGGTATACAGGGCAACAACAGGTATACAGGGGTTCCGGAATTTTTCAGAACTAAACTTCAAAAGGTATGAGGAGCCCGTTTATAATTTAATGGTACAACATCTAGTATTTTATACGTACATAAATATTCCTTTATTGGTTCTTAAGCCATGAATTATGCCTTTATAACATAAATATCCATTATTATTAGCCAAAACTGTTTTAAAAACCTTCCTTGATACTTCCTTTCTACAACCGAATCTTTTTAGTTTTAATATTAGCGGTTACAGAAAAAAATAAATGTCAGTTGAAATATATTTTTTAAATGCTTGATAAAAATCTGAAGAACAATAATGGCGGGCGTCTCATAACGGGTACTAAAAAACTGCAAATTTTCAGAATCATCCGATACAATTTCGAAACATATTAAATAATACATTTTGTTCGAAATTTATACTTTTACATCACCCTGTATATTCATGCAATATAAATAATACATAACCCATGAATAAGTAGGAAGGTTGGTTTTTATGTAAAAGGTAAAAGGGCATCGAGGAAGTATAAAATATGAATACAGGCATTGTTCTCACCGTAATATATTCATTGAAAAAAAAAAGAAAAATTATTCGAAATACCTGCTACCTCGCGACAAGGTTTATAGTATACATAGAATATGTAGTAAGTTCAAATACCAATGATTTTTATTTCATCAAACAGTTTTTAAAGTTAAAATGGCATATAAATTAAGAACAGAATAAGTTTTTCTAAAATCAATTGTTTAAAAACCTCTACCCATTCATATGAAATTTAAAAAATATATATAAACTAAATTTTTAAAAGGGTGTTTATTCAGGTGATTTTATTTAATTTTGTCTAAAAAAGAGTTATATGCCTTGACTGTTTCCGATTACGTCGCGTTTCCTTTTAATATTTTTGAGCCCGACTCAGAGGAGCTAAATCTCCCTCCGAGGGCGTCAGAAGATTCCTGTGAGGTGTTAATGACTAACTCTTCTGGCCGCGATATCTGGGAGCCTTTCTAAGAGCACTGGGCCTAGGTCGGCGTCAGTAGGTGGCTCTTTGGGTATCGTTTGAAGTGGCCTACCTCTTGGGTTTGTCTAGTTAGAGGGCGGACCCTTTTTTCGGGGGTCCCAGGTAGCTCCATGATGATTAAGCTTTCGTACTGAATTTGTGTCGAAGCGTCGGGGTTGCCAACGCTTTTTGGCTAGATTCCGGAAGGTGTTCTGAAGATTTAGACACTTTACCCTTGCTCCTATGTGCTCGGCCTCCGGAGTTATACTACTTAATCTATGGCGGGGTCCCTTCATGCTCTTTTAACTCAAAGCTGGCCTGCGAATGCCGACCATCACTATCACTAAACCAACTGGCCAAACACAACAGAGTTACTCTGGGGTGGGTACCAGGACATGAAGGAGTGGAGGGCAATTAAATTGCCGATCAACTCGCCAAGGAAGGAGCACAGAGACCATTCTATGGACCTGAGACTTTTTGTGGCACCACTAGAGGCCACCTCTACGAGGAACTCAGGACATGGGAAAAAAGTCAAAAAGAGACTTACTGGAACAACATCCCAGGACAAAGGCAGGCGAAAAGATTTATTTCGCATTCACCTAAGTACACAAAGAAGCTACTGGAACTTCAAAAAAATGAACTTAAACTGGTTACCGACTTCCTAACAGGACATGGCCCTTGGAGGTATCACCTCAAAAAAATGGGAAAGACTGAGGATGAACAATGCCGGTTTTGTCACAAGGCAAACGAAACTGCGGAACACATTCTCTGTGAATGCAGAGAACTGACCCGAAAACGGCTTAAATACCTCGAAGGGGTATATCCTACTCCTAGAGATATTATTCAGCTTGCACCGCGTAGTATCCTGAACTTTGCTAAAGGTATAGGAATTACCGGGCACTAAACAACGAAGGGTATTCACAAAAGATCTCTTTAGGTCGAAGTGAAGGAGGGCTACACTAGAGCCGAGCGACCTCGTTTATTACAATACAATACAATACACTGGCGGGGTCCTCCAGGTGCGCTAAGTCCTGGTCCCGGAGGTCCTGTCGAAGTACCAACACTTCTGAAGGAGGCGTTACGTTTCATTAACCTTCCTAAAACCTTTCACACCTCGCTGTAGGGCTAAATCCTGATCCCTTTAGTCCTGTAAAAGTGCAAACACTTTTGAAGTTGGCGTTGCGTTCTAAATGATCCCGGCCAAAGCTTCCCAAGCCTAGCTTAGTAGCTTTTCGCATTTCTTGCCACTCTTTTTTCTTACGACATCTCGGTGCCGGCAAGTTTCAGGTCTTGCTAGGAAAAATTTTGAAAACTGCACATTTTACTTGGAACACCCTAAAACAGGGCCGTAACAACGTATATTTAGGAGTTATTTTAGAATTTGGCAATCTGATTGAACCTGAGTTTCTCAGGTCATAATTGTCTTAGAAATTAAAATTTAGGCAAAATGTTATTTACTAAATAAAGAAAATTTCTACATTTACTCATCAGAACCCAAACCAGGCGCGAATAAAGGAACATTAAAATAAGCATATTTAGTTTAAAGTTTATGTTGTACCTACAGAGTAAGGTATAATAAGAAAATAGGCATAACCCCCTCCATTCCTTTTATTTATTGAAAAAGGAAAGAGATCCCATAAAAACACTTATGTAAAATAAGGACCAGGCCCCTATCAAAAATCTTGGCCTTTTAAAGTACTAAAATGTAAAATTAGACCAAAGTCTGTCCACAATTTTGTTTCACTCAATGAGCTGTTAGGTTAACTGGAGAAAGCATCGATTTGGCATATTCGTGGCATCATAAACGTACATTCTAAGGTCCTGCTTAGCGATGAATGAACCTCTGTATAGTTGGATCAATATAAAAATAAAAATTCGGTTCTCTTTGAAAGGAAAAAAAAACATAAGAAGTAGCCAAATAGGTTTAATTTGAACTAGCGGTCGCCTTTGCTTTTTATAATGTGCCGCTTCCCGCACGTGTCTGTTAGAATAGACCATATAAAAAGCCAAAAATAAAAATTAAACCTTTTTCCTACTTTTTATGTTTTTTTTTCTTTTCAAAAGGCACCGAATTTTCATTTTAAAATGATCCAACTATACTCAAACAATAAAATCCACCAAAATGTTTACTACAGATACTATTTTGTCGTAAAGCGCGGCTGCCAAGTATCTTTCTGTTTCATTTACTTGATAGTATATTATGATTAAATTTTACTTAATTTATACTTAAAATTACCTCAAATTAAGCTCTTTTATTGTATTTTAAACTGTAAATAATATTTGTTATATTTATTACTATAAAGTATTACACAGAAAAGTAATGATGTCAAAATACTATTTTATTTTTGGACAGCTACTAATAAAGGCGCTAAGCAACGTGACAACAGTGCATTTTTCGTAAAGACGTACTTCCGTACTTCGGCAACCTTCGGCCTTCGGCTTTGCTCGACAGATGACACATTCAATATGGCGTTTTAGTCTGAATGTTTCTCGGGTCATTTTTGCGACAATTGTTGTATAAGTTTCAGTTTTGTGTAATAACTTTTAATAAATTAAAATGTTAAGGCAGTACCAAGTGTGTAAAGTGACGGGTATGATTCCTGGATTATCATTTTACAGTAAGTACAAACTATGCTTGGACCATTCTAATGCCAATAATAAACAAAATATGTTGGGCGCAGCTCTCGATTGCGTTTATGAATGACATGTTTCCTCTATCTATGTTGTCAGCTCATTGGTTTCAGTCTTTTTTGACTTGACAAGGTTTTTGCCTGATCTGTCTATATTAATAAAACAAATTGTCTGTGATAATAAAAAAATAGTATTCATTAAAATAGGCAAATCACTCAAAAACTTGCTAATTTTAAATCTTTGTACTTTTAGGGGTCGAGTATTTTTAGTATTTAGTATTTTCTTCATGGCTTGGTGTTTTCAAAATTTTAAGATTGACGTTTTTTTTGCTTTGGGTAAAAAGATAAATTTGCTTTGTTTGTATTGTTTAAAGGGCTTTTTATGTCCAGTAATTCAAAGAAATGTTTTTTATTTTTATATGCCCTATAAATGGCAAAATGTGAACAAGAAAATTGATTCACTTTGTCGACAAGTAAGTTTCGATAAATAGGGTCACTTATAGAGTTGTTTTTCTTCGTACATGTTAACCACTAGATTATTATAAACTTACACAAACAATCAAAAAAAAAGTCACCTTTTTTATTAAAATCTTTATATGAATCCCGTCAAATTTTGTCTTAAGTTAATATGTGACGCTTTTTGTGTGGTGGTGACAATAGAATCACAATGAGAGCGAAAGCCCGCAAAGTAGCGCGAGTTAAACAAAATGAAATTTTTTTAACGTATTCCATACAAGATTTTTTCTAATTTTGAATGAAACAGTTTTTATTACAAAAAATGAAAAAAAAATCGATATAATAGTTTTTGAACCCTGTATTTCGTTCTGTTGTATAGTTAGTGTCAGAAAGTTTTTGCATTTCTCAAGTCAAAAAATGTTGGAGCTAGTTTGGATGTCCCTAGTGATGTGAAGGAATGCAATTTT
The DNA here is from genome assembly GCA_019359885.1 of Listronotus oregonensis. Classification (NCBI taxonomy): domain Eukaryota; kingdom Metazoa; phylum Arthropoda; class Insecta; order Coleoptera; family Curculionidae; genus Listronotus; species Listronotus oregonensis. The sequence goes on along the minus strand of JAHBCN010021149.1, from coordinate 6,095 downwards.
GAGTCTGATTCCTGAAAAATAGAAATCAAAGTACGAATTGGCCTATTAAAAATGCAATAACTGCCTTAAAGAAATAAATCTTTGTTCATATTTTTTTTGTGCAACTGGTTATTAAATGGACTTTTCGCAACTAGTTTTAAAAAGTTTTGCTTTTCAGCACAAGTGATGAAAAGTAAAACGTATAGAAACGCCGCCGGTCAGTTTTAAAAATGTCACTTTTTATGTCAAAATTAGAAAAGAAAATACTAGAGCATCAGTGGGCAATTGAGATATTTAAATTATGTAACTTTCTCAGGGTGTTCTCTGTCATATTGTTATTTTATCTAATTTTTTGCATATTACAAAAAAAATGCGTGCGCCCTTGAATAGTAATTTAAGACTTTTAGTTAATAATGATGATTAAGGATGATCTTTTAAGTTGATGGAGTCTGCTTATAACCCTGGAATATGCTGACAATATGCACCCATAGGGAGCCCGAGTCTTAAAAAAAGCAAGCAACCCACAAAAGTTTCTTTTTACCGCGAATGCCAAAAGACCCTGTATAATTTTTGCTACTTACGATATTAATGTGTGTAAGTGTTGATTGTAATTTTATTTATTTTTAAACGAAGTGACAAATAACGGTTATGAATAATTGCTTTATTTTTCAGAAGAATTATTACCTATAATCGCGTATATTTTATTTCAGTTTCGCCAATTTATTTAAAGGTTGTCACTTCGTGTTTAATTTTTTACTTTCTTCACGGAACTGAAAAATATCTCACGAGCAGAGGTTTGGTGAGTAAGTAGGCTAATTTTTTACGGCGCCATTGGATACTACAATAATTGTTATTGATATTTTTGGAAGCACGATTTTTATGTTTTCTGTGATGAGCAGATCAGTTTCCCTTTTAAATGCTGAGAAATCTTGATCGAAATTAGGTAACTGTAATTAGATGATGAGAACTAATACGTGTTTTAAAAAAATATTTGTTGCATTATTGCCTTTCTTGGTATAATTGTGCAATAATACTTTATTAAATAAAAATTAAATCATGGTAGAAACTATTTTCTTGTTCTCATATTTCACCATTATTATCTCGAGGACCCAAAATATGTTCTAAAATTCTGTAATAACTTTGATTTTTGACTCTTAAATTAACACTTTTATGTTTTTGTAAGCAAAAAAGAACATTAAAAAATATTTTTTTAGCTGTAAATCAAAATCTTGCTAAGATTATTATATTTATGATGTAAACAGGGTTAATTTTTTTATTTGTTGACAAAAAATATTTCATGAATATTTCATTATCAACTAGTCAAAGAAAATATTGTAGATTAAATAAAAGATGTTTCTTGGACTTCCATTGTCTTAGTTTATTTAAAAACGCAATGCTTTAACTGGTAACTCTCATCAGCCGTTTTCAGTATTTAAATACTAACCAGTTAAATGTTGAGTTTTTAAATAAATTAGGACAAAAAATATCTTTTGTTTAATTTAAATACTGCTTTCGTAGTAACACCTTGAAAATACCAGATTTTTTTATTAGTTATTTTACCAAATGCAAGTGTAAGTGTATTGATGTTAAATTCTTCTCGAATGACAATATATTTTCCAAAAAATATAGCTTGACGCACTAAACTCTGTTGAGTCTGAACATTTAAGCCGAACGAACACAACGAACTAGTATTTCGTCGATACGAAAGAACCCTTAATTTTTTTCTGAGAATCTCTACTTTTTCTCGTTCTGTCAACCATGGAGTTTAAGGCAAAATGCAAATAATTTTGAACTAGTTTAAAATTAAGACTTTAAATTAGAATTAAAAGTAGTTTAAAGTATTAAGAATCAGACTTCAATAAAAATATGTTATATAAGAAATAGTGAACAGAGGGCTATAACTTTGTTTTAAATTAATATTGTTAGCTGGAACTTAATACGTATACTTTTAAATACTTATAAATAGATAATAAAAACTCCAAAGTTGTTTTCTCTTTACTGGTCCTCACAAAAAAATATCAAAAAATTCATAAAAATCAGACCGTCAAACCAGAGAAATCAGAGAAACCTTAATACGCATATGGATTTACTCATAATAAAGAAGAATTCCAGTCTTATCCCGGACAAGAAAGCACTATAGGTAGCCAGCCTTAACCTTTCGAACTTTCAACTTCCTTTCAGACTTTTTCTACTTCCGTTAAATGTTCACCAATAACAGTTGCCGAACAACTTTATCAGCCGGCATCGCAGAAAAACTCAGCAGGTTGTCAACAAATGTTCGTTTCATGAAAGGAGTAACATCAATTAAATCTTGTACTAAATGACTTTTTTATATTGCTTTTACCCCCGTTTTATTGTATTTATCCAGCAACATGTGAACATTATTCGTTAATTCAGTTTTGAGTGTTACTTGATATTTTCACATCGATACACACAGAAACAATTATGCGAGCTATTATTGGACCCCATGTCGAGGGTAAAGGTGCACTTTTTTGTAGTCTTTGCCACTTTAGGTATGGTAGTTTTTGATTTTAATTTTTTGCCTAGGGAATTTTGCAAGTGATATTGTACGGTTCTCAGCTATTGACGTGGCAATAATGTTTTTGTTTAGTTAAAGTAAAAAAAAATTAAAACGGAAAAATTAATTTAAAATTTTTTGAACTCATTGGATTCATACGTTCTTACTTACGCAGACAACGGTCAAAAGCGTACTATAGATAAATAAATAATTGTTTAAAAACATAAAACAACACGCATTTATAGCAAAACTAAACTAAAAAGTAGAAAATATTTTTTTAGTATACTGCCCAACACAAGAATTTGCATTTTCGTTTAATAAACGTTTATTAAACGATATTATCGTGTATTTTTGGTTTTGGTATATTTATTACACCTCTATTAAACATATTTTAATCACGTGCATATTTTAATCGTATATTCAACGTATGTCATATCATCTCTTGATATCATAAAATTTTTAAAAAATGATATTTTACTTTATATCATGGTCTCATTTATGTGCGTGTTTTAAAAATGCACCAAAAATATGTTTATAGTTTGGAATTATTAATGATATAACCTCATGAAACACGCTTATTTTCGAGTATTTTAAAAACGTTTTTTTTTCTTACTATTTACTGAAATTTCAACGTGTGAAACTAAAGCATAATCTACGTCTATTATAGATTATTTTTTAATAGAAAACTAACTATTATTGCTTTAAAATCATTATTATCACTCTCCTATGACAATATCATTGGTTTAGTAATAATCTTTTTATAATTTTAATTTGATGTTAATATTTATAAATATTTGGCTTTGTGCTACATATAAACAATATTGTCTAAAATTCCCTAAAAATAAACGTACCAAATATTCTACAAAATTTACTTATCCGTTCGGCATTATTCCAAAAACCAATAACACCTTACAATAACGACACGTGATGCGCGGCGTCGCTTTCTCCTCGGCTTTGTGACCTTCGACCTTCGACACTTCGACGTGATTTATGAGATTCAATGGCCGCCGAAAGCCGCTAGACAAAACGTCGGCCGGCGTCATTTTTTGTTGTAAAAAATATTGTGCAGTGCATTGTTTTTCCCTGCTAATAAAGTAAGTACCTACACCTTTATTTTAATTGTTATATCCTTAATGGCTATACATATTCATATATATTAGATTAGGATTGTTGATGTTTTATTTGATGAAGTCGGCAAAAATGGCCGCCGAATCTGTTGCGGAAATTTTCGTTTTGATCTCTCAACCCCTATTATACCTTATTTATAAGGAATGATTATGGCTCAAACATTTGGATTAGGTTAATGTCACACCTTACACCTGTTTTGTTACACTAAAATAAAAATTATTGAAATATATCTTCTATGTTGGTTATTTAATGGTCTATTTACTTTTTAATACACCATTTATAAACGTCTAATATATACGCGTTAATTTACGTGATTGTGTATTTTATGTGTGTTTATATTATTTATTTTTTTAAGAACTAGACTAGCATCCATTGGGGGTCTACCATAAGAAATTCCCTAATGAACATGCTTAAGTTTTTATATCAAATGGAGTCGGAATGGCATTTAACTGGGCGGGTAGTGCCCGAAATCACCAGACCAACCTAGGAAGCATTCGTTTAAGGAGACTTGACTGCAAGCACTGAATGGTAATTTCAAAACATTTCATAAACCGCACTTGCTAAAGGTTCCCCCAAACCAACGCGGGATGCGGAAACAGGACAGGAGCCCCGGGGCGAATTTGGACACAAAATATTCCCATGGATATAGGGGTATTGTTTTGTGATGGGGCCATTTCTACCGGGATATATGTATGTATTCGATGCGTTGGTGTAAATATATTCATATCCCGCTGTGAAATAGGTTCTGCATCCGTTTCGCCCCCGTCCGTTCCGCATCCCGCGTTGGTTTGGGCGTATTTTAATCTACCCTAACAATAAATTTATTATGCAAAAAAACAAAGATCAGCTGTACTTTTTAGTGACTTTGGGTTTTCTTTTTTTTTTTAGAAGCGGTCAAAATTTTATTTCAAGGTAAGGACCAGGTGCAGGGAGTTCTTTGTGGAGAACTCACAGACAAAGCTATCGGGCAGGCATGCCAAGATTGGCTTAAACTGTCCAAAAGGATACAATAATGCCAAAACGTGAAAGACTCTATTTTATGTTTGATTCTAGAATTTTTTAAAGTTTGAACTGTTTTTTATGTTCTATACAGTTTTTGTTGTGTTTTTTATTACTTTTATTAGAGTGCAGTGTAGTGTTACCAGTTGCGTCCTTTTGATTTGAGAATTTGTTATTTTATTTATTTAATTACTTTATTTTTTTTAGATTTAGTAAGCCTAAACGAATGTATTACCTAATACATATACCTATATTATACATACAGAATAAACGTTTTTCGTATACGTCAATATTTGATTTATTTCATATGGCTTTTTTTAACGTGTTTAGTAAACGTTACAGTTTTGTATATTAAATACCAATTTATAGGGTTTATTAGAAACCGCTTTTTATTGCCCATTTTATATTATAAATAAACGTATACTTTCAAGGTCTAAAATCTGGATAGTACTGCAATATTAATACACCTATATTAGGTGGCCAATACACCAGTTTGTAAGGCCATCAGACCAAAAAAAAAAAACCTATATTAGGCGGACATTTTAACCTATATTAAAGGTTAGAAATAAACTAAAAATATACTAGTGGTATATACAAAATTAAACGCTTATTAGACGATTCTGTGTTGCTTGGGTGAGTTTGTGTTACAGTGATAGAAAGTGTAATAACCAATTATAATTAAATTATTTGGAATAAGATTAAAATAAAAATTAAGGTATTAACAAAATAATTCAATTGTAGTAAAGAGGCACGGGGTGCTTCATAATAAATGTTACAATTAATTATTTTATTGGTAGCTATTTAGAAAATTAGAGTTATGATGAAAATATGCTAATTTGCGTCCCACGTTTTGTTACTATAATTAAAGTATTTTGTTAATAACTAAATTTTTATTCCAATATAATTCCAAATAAATTAGTCATAACTGATTATTGGACTTTTTACCACTGTAACAGAACCTCTTTATACTTAAAAATATTTTCACTTTTTTTAGTTCGGTTTGCTATAAAGGCGTGTTTTTAAGTTTTATAACTATAGTTTATTTTTTTATTTTATAGTCTCAAAACAACATCAAAAGTAATTTTAATTAATAGTCTCGATTTTTAGTATATGTTTAAATTTAATATTTAATAATTGGGTTTTGTTTTGATTTTGGAATTTTCAATGAAATTATTTTACAATTTTTTTATTTTTTTTTTAATTTAAAATTTGTTTATTTTTTTTTTTGGTTTTCCTAATATTTTTTTTCCAAAATCCACAATTGTTTCAAATTAAGCTTAAAAGTGGTCCATTGTAATACGCTTGACTTAATAATTCACAAAATTCTTTTTAAAATGCATGAAGCAAATGCTGGAATTATGATATAATTGTAGTGTCATCGGCTCTTGACCCCTGTACAATTTTTTAAGTTAATCAGACTTCGTGAAATTGGTGAAAATTATGTTAAAAATTTTGTTACATGGATATGTAA
>JAHBCN010021148.1:0-14555 GCA_019359885.1 Listronotus oregonensis | reverse complement strand
AATTACATTTGAGAATTATTTTAGGATTATTACCCAACATTTTAAAAATGAAAGGGTTTTTGAAAATCTTGGTTATTGTTTGGCTCAAGAAGGTGGTTTATTTAAACATCTTCGATAACTGAAAGAGTTTTTCTTTTTTATTCTACCAATGCACATATTTTTTTTAAATACTTCTACGTTCCATTATTTATTTAAGAAAATTCTTTTATTTTATTAGGAAAACTGTTTGTTCTTAAGACGGTAGCAAACGTAGCGGTCTCGTAAGCAAATAATTTTAAATTTATGGCTGATAAGAAATCGATCGAGTCGGTTGATGCTGGGTGGCTTCTGCTACTTCCCCATGAACACTGCATTCTCTTACTGAAAATAAAAACGTAGTACACAACTAAACTGGACAGATAACTCCTCTGAATTTATCACCGCCCTCCCCACCAGCCCCAAACCAAAATGAGCCACGAAAAAAACGAGACAGAAATTAAAATGCAAGCCACAAAATTATTATGGTATTTTGGATTGGGTACATCCAAAATCGTCCAGGAGCCTTCTATGTTCGCAGTACGGTGCGCTTTACTGTATAGAGGAGTCCATACAAAGAAAAATTGAAGTACCCCAAAAGTTGTTTAGGCCTTGTAACTTGGAAACTACAAAATCTGCAACAGTCAATTAAGAAAACCAAAACATACACAAACACTCCGCTTTAACATCTTTAGTTCAACAAAAAGAAATACAAAAGGGATTGAGCCTCAACAATAAAATGGTGTACAATAAATATAACCATTAATCATAACGGTTCTGTCCGAATTAATTTTCTTGATTTAATTAGCTTGTATTTTTTGTTAATTTGTTTTACTGTTTTAAAAATAAAAAAAAATCGAATTTTCAAATCATTTTTTGCGATGTTTTTTGTTTATGTTGTTTTCAGGCACCTAAGTATAATAAAGAATATCGTTCATTAGACGTCCAGAAATGGATTTTTCCGTTTTTGCTTGGGAAGTCAAGCAAAATTGTCACGCGCGCACGGTAAAATCGTCATTTTCGTATTGGAATAAATATAATTATAATAAGTTTTACAGTACATGTTAGTCACAAATATTTTTCCCGTTAGTTTTGCAGCATAAGCTAATTATTTCTAAATTAAGTATCCTTTTTTTGGGCTAGGTTTTAGATTTTTATTATTTGACTTAATTATTTCAAGTTTGTCACTATTTTCAGTTTTTAGGTAATATTGTACCTATAGAAGCAGCCTTGCGCTCTGCAATGCAAACAATTGTGCGAGAGAGAAGAATCAAAGTATAACTCTCATACTCCAATGTGCTAATTGCACTGTTGAAGGGGTATTAACTAATGCATGTTGATTGGTCGCTCCGTCCTGTTAACCAATCAAGAGTTGGAGCTGAAAAAGAAATACTGCGATTCTTTTTCCCTCTTAGCACGCTTGTTCGCCTTGTCGAACGGCAAGGCTGCCCTTATGGTGTATGATCCCGCTTGAAGTATCCTCACTTTGACGAAGACAACAGCTGGGTGAGCAAGCTTGCGTGTTTCAATCCTTAGAGCTAGACCGATAGGGCCACCCATGCGGAAAGGTATAAGAGGAAGAACCAGGCTAAAATAGATCCAGACTCCAGACCAGTGGCGTTACGCGACCCGTACCGAAGGATAGATGGCACCGGGGTGAAAAGGTGTCATGAACGGCGCCTTTGAGATACGGGGCTACCTACCAGAGTAAATAGCCTTATGCTTGTGCAGGGGCACCGCAGGCGCTGACCACCTCTATCGTGGAGGTCGTGACGGATCACGACGTCACTGTCGTTTATTTAATTCTGCTAAAGTAGCTACAGTTTTTTAACCAAAAACCATACAGTAGGTTAACAAAACTTTGTCGCAGAGGGTACCTAGTTATTTTTCAATAAACTTAATATAAAAATATAACATATTTCTGGTTGTTACAACAAGTCTAATTTTAATATTTGTTTTGTTTTAGGATGAGGTTAATTTAGGAGAGCTTATGGTTTGTTTATGCTTTTTACCCAAAGCTGGAAGACTGACAATAACCATAATTAAAGGGCGAAACTTTAAAGCAATGGACATTACTGGAAAATCTGGTAAGAAAATGAATATTAGCAAACATTCTTTTATATAAAATAGTATTTGTCAATAATGGTTTTACCTTTTTACAATTAATTCATTATTTTACATGGAAAAAAACAAAATAATGCAAAATCATTTTAAGCATACTTCTACACATACAACTTTTTGGATCGTGGAAAATTACAATACTTCCATTTCGTTTAATGCTCTTTACTTGACGAGTTAAAGAAATGTAGTCAAATTTTAGAAATGCTAATTCCCAGGTTTTAAACAAAGAGCATTTTTATAGAAATGGGCGCTGATGCTGCCATATACCTCCATTTTCGTCATTGATAAAAGCATTCGGGAATCTATAAGCAGATTTTGATTTGTCAAAATATTATCAAACTAAATCAATAAGAAAACATAAAACGTTAATATAGATTGTAGTTTTTTTTTAATTCTAATTTAAGGTTGGTTGGTTTAAGCGTGGTTGGTTGGTATCCATATTTGCACTGCAGCCTGCTGGCTTATTGTGAGCTCATTTCAGGTTATAGCAGTCCGCTTTTCTTCATCAGGTCAAATAGGCTTCTACCAAAATGTTTATGCGGAAGCTCTCTATGTTTTAGAACACTTTATGTGTTAGTGCATTGCAGTCGTATATTACCTGTGAGGCTGTTTGCTCCTTTTTCCCGCAAAGGCTGCATGTTGTGGGGCCGTTATGTATGCCCCTAAATGACAGTGGCCTGTCAGAAGTCCAACTATTTGTCTTCATTGAGGACGCCCTAGAAGGAAAAGCTCAGCTGTTAATTTTCTGGAAGAGTCGCCTATCATTCTAGATAAGCCTGCTCTTGCTAGTTTATCTGCCTTTTATTCCCGTGGGTCCAGAAACCTAAAGGAGTTCTATCCTGGTGCTCCTGGTGACAAGTGTTTTTAGGTCGTTTAGTCACTCCATAGTGATTTTTAAAGTAAAACGATAGAAGTTTAAGGTTTTTAGGACAGCCCCTGTCTAAAAGAATGCGTATGTTTTGGTTCTGGTACACCCTTCTCACATTCTCTGGAACACATGCTTGGATAGTATATATTTCCGCCTAGTTACATCAAATACACCAGCACCTACTTCCATCATCTGTTTTTGAGCCATCGGTGTACCAAACCTGCACCTGGAAAGTAATGGAAGTATTCCCTTTGTCCATATGTTAGGATCGCAGAGAACACTATATGATTTTTTAAAGTTGTAGACGGATGTCATGTGATCTAATCTTATGTCCAATAGTTGTTTATTAATAATATCCGTTGCCTTTGTGTGGCTAAATTTTTTAGGATTTTGTTTCCACGGCCTGTTGTTTTTCATACTGTAGGCGCTACTCATACTCTCCGTTTAGATGGAAACATCCAAATGAGTTAAGCACAGAATAGTTTCCGTAACTATAGACGGTGTGATTCTTAAGGCGCCGGTTATACCAAGACATGCCAGTCTTTGCAGTCCACCATACGAAAGCGTAATAGGTAACAATCGGCTTGATGATTGTAACATACAACCAAAACATCATAATTTAGTGTCTTGGCTTAGACATAGGTATTTCACTGCTTTAAGAGATTTTATCTGCTCACCGAAGATTTTTATGTTGTTGTAGTTCCCTATATTTCTTCTGTTTCTACTTGCACAGTACGATGTTCAGAGCTTTTTACATGTATTCTTCTAAGCAGGTAAAATGCTTGCTTTGTACCAGTTTTACATTAGCATACACCTTGAAGTAAAATTTCTCATTGTTGGGACTAGTTAATAACTCATATACCATTAGATTTCATAGAAGAGGAGATATCATTTTACCCCGAGGACATCCTTGTGTTACCTCCACTTCTACAGTGTCGCCACGTGGCCTACCCTTAAACTGCCGCTCCCAATGCTATTTCCTTATAGTGTATGGACGTTGGGTGTGCCTTTTTAACCTGGTTATAAATAAGGGATAAAAACTGCAGGGCAGGTTTAAATACTAAGTGATTTACATTACTCATGGTATCAATTTGTAATTATATGATGTTATTGAGTTAAATATTTTATGAGAAATTTTATTTAAGTTTTTCTTTTCATTTTAACGACTATATCAAACAACCTGATATTAAATTTTTTGTAGTCATGAAATCGACAACTTTGACGCGTCAGACTAGAAAATGGGAAAACAATCTTCGTCAGACAATATGAAAAGCTGTTTTTGCATTTTTTAGTAAAAAAGATCTTAGAAAAATCAGCTAGTTATTAATACATTTTCCTAGAATCGTTTTTTCGACATTTCCTAGAAAACAGACATTTTTAATGGCTCATATTTTTTGTCACAGAATTTTATTTTTGCGTTTTAGTTAAAATACTAAAGCCATTTAATAAAAAAAAAATGTATATATAGTAATTTTTTATATGTTGTTAAAATGATAGGTTTTAAAATAATTAAAAGGAAAACGCCCCAGAATCAAAAAAGTAGCAGAGGAAAAAGGTGTCAGACTAGGCCTAGTGAAGAAGCCAAGAAAGTATTTTTCAATAAACTTTTTGCCGATGGGCAAAAAGTTTATTAATAGATCTCTATCTATAATGACATAAAATACCAGATACCATGAGACACACCAACACATGTTTTGTGGTTTCGAAAGATGCTGATACTTTTTTTAATTGCAAAAAAGAAAAACGCACCAGACGTACTGTTGGTATGAATTCTAAAAAGATGCCATCTAAAAAAGCATTTGGGATTGTCAAATTCAGAGGAATATACAGGACATTGCTTCCCAAAATTAACTGCGGAGAACGATATTGATACAATAAAAATTAAAACAAAAATATTAAATAACATTTTAAAATCTAGCCACAAGCAATGTAATTACATCCACAAGCAAACATCCAAAGAACCTAGTCAGCTTTAGGGAAGTAGAAAACAAGCAGAATACGTCAATGATGACCCTATCTATATGTATTAAGAATGCGAGTAACAATAATTTTCCAGATATCATAACAAAGCTTTTTGTTTTTGTTATAAATATACAGTTTTGGTTTTGTTCTTTAATCTTTTAATTTTTATTTAAATTAAATGCATTCACTTCTGGGCAATTTAGATAAATAGATAATTTTTCTCTAAATATTTGTTACTGGAAATTTGCGCTTGTAGATAATAGATTGTACCTAACAGTTGGGGCAGGTTCCTTTATGTCACTTTTTTCCGCAAAGTGTTTCTTTCTGCACTTGTTAGGTAAATAACTATTACTTGATTTTGGTAACTTTTTCCTTTTCCCCATCACTATAAAAAACAAAACTCTTCTTAAGTGACATCAGATACTTCTTTTATTGTATTATTTTAACGTTGTTAAAATAAAATATTAAACTGCTTAGTATTGTTAGGTATGTATTTACCTAACTTTTTTTTTAATCTTACACAAAATATTTTACCATAAAATTAAATTTTATTTTTAGATCCATATGTTAAAGTATATTTAATTTGGCAAGGCAGAAAAATGAAAAAGAAGAAAACAACTGTCAGACAAAACACATTGTTTCCTGTTTTTAACGAGGCATTGGTATTCGACGTTCCGGAAGAAAATATTGGGGAAGTATCTCTGCTGGTTAAAGTTATCGATTACGACAGGTATTGTTCATTTTTCAATGTATAACGTTTTGTGACAAGAGAGAGAATTTTTATTTTACTAAATTTAATAACATGTGTTTCTTTTATAGAGAAACAATTTGGTAACAGTAATAAAAAAATTAAATTACTAAAATAAAACACATTGACTTTGGTATATTTTATTAATTTAAAATGTATAGTCACAAAGTAACGGACAAAACCATAAGTTCTTTAAATAATTTTTAGTTAATTTTTTTACCTGTCTACACTTCATCAACTTACAAATACTAACTTAAAAAGGGTAAAAGTCCTAGCAATATTTAATACAAACTTTACCACAATAATATTTATACATTTAATCATAAAAAAAATTGATTACAAAATAAACTAGTCTAGAGCCTAAGTACCATCCATACTACTATTTTAATAAATTAATTTGAACTAGTGGTTTCTATAGTCCGATAAAATCTGTAATTCACCCTAAAATGATTTTGGAAGGACATGACTCGAGACGAAACCTTTGGTTTTCTTATTAGAAACAGATCAACTACAAAAGGATATTGGATCCTACGAACCCAATCATAAAATTATTTAAAAAACGTTTCTGTTTCCATATTTAATGGTTAATATAGGTTTTTTGGCCACTGAATTAAAATATGATATCAGAAATTACATTTGAGGTCTTAGACGGACTAAATACACCCTTTTTTACCCCCTACAGTTTTAAAACATACATTACGCAAAAAAAAAAGTTTTTCCCCATATTTAATGGTACATAGGAATTTGGGGCCACTAAATTCAAATCTAATACCAGGAATAATAAAAAAGGGGTTAGTTTTGGTTAGTATTGGTTAGTTTGCCCCTATTTTAATTTCTTTTACCCTATAGATATTATTTTTTCTAAAATTATCGCAGCTTCAGATTTAAAGAAATATGTATAAATATACAAATATATTATACATTTATTTAACAATGTATCTGATTATGTACTATCTATACATAAATGACAAATTTTCAATAATAAAAAAAAAATCTGTAATAACAGACAATCCTATGAGCTTTTCATATTGCCACAAAAAAGACCCTTTAGTATAAACAAATTATCAGTTGTTTTTAGACAATTTTATGCCTACTACGGGGTAAGATGGTTTAAAATTGGGCAATCTGATTACCAGATTCCAATGAGCTGTTAGGTTAACTGGAGAAGGCATCGATTTGGCATAAGCGTGGCATTATAAACGTACATTCTAAGGTTTTACCTAGTGATGTACTCAAACAATAAAATCTACCAAAACCCGGGAAACAGAAACTATTTTGTCGTAAAGCGTGGCTGCCAAGTATCTCTGTTTCATTTACTTGATAGTATATTATGATTAAATGGTACTTAATTTATTCTTAAAATTACCCTAAATTAATCTTTTCTATTATATTTTAAACTGTGAATAATATTTGTTATATTTATTACTATTAGGTATTACACAGAAAAGTAATGATGTCAAAATACTATTTTGTTTTTGAACAGCTACTAATAAAAGCGCTAAAACGTGACAAGTTGACACGTTTAATATGGCGTTTTATTTTGTTGTTGTTGTATATCGAACATTGGTTCGGGTCATTTTTGTGACAATTCTTGTATAAATTTCAGCTTTGTGTAAGTACTTTTAATAAATTAAAATGGTAAGGCAGTGCCAAATGTGTAAAGTGACGTATATGATTCTTAGATTATCATTTCACAAGTAAGTACAAACTATACTTGTACCATTCTATCGCCAATAATAAACAGAAACATGTTGGCCGCAGCTCTCGATTGCGTTTATGAATGAAATGCTTTCTCTATCTATGCTGTCATCTCATTGCCCGATTCCCTTGTATATTAGATTTTCATTCTGATTTAAAATAATCGATTTAATAAATGAAGGGGGTAAGAGGGGTAAAACTAGGGTTAGTTAACCCCTCTTATTACAATTTATGACATCATATTTAAATAACGTGGTCCAAAAAAACTAGTGTACCATTAAAAATTAAAAAAAAACTCTTTTTAGCGAAACGTATGTTTTAGGAAGGTAGAGTATTAAAAATGGGTATATTCAACCCTTCTAAACCCTTAAATGTAATTTTTAATATATTTGAATTCAGTGGCTCAAACAACATATATGTACCATTAAAAAAAAGTATTTTTTTAGCAAAATGTATGTTTTAGGGCTGCAGGGTGTAAAAAGGGTGTATTTAGCCCTTTAAGCCCTCAAATGTAATTTTTAATATCATATTTGAATTCAGTGGCCCAAAAAACCTATATCAACCGTTAATAATGAAAAAAAAGAGTTTTTTTTATTTTATGCTTGGGGGTAAAAAGGGTAAAAAAATGGGATAAAATGCACCCCCTTTCGTAGGATCCAATATTCCTTTTCGACACTTTGTAGTTAATCTGTTTTTAAACAGAATGCAAAAAAGTTTCATCTCGATTTATGTCTTTCCAAAATCATTTTTTGATTTAAAGTGTTTTTTAAGTGATTTTCCCGTATCACTATGTATATATCTATTAAGTATAAATTAAATAAGGTATACATGTGGTAAACTGAAGAATTTTTATACATATTTAGTCTTGAAAACTCCATAGAAAAAATTCCTTTTGGTCTGGTATTCCTAGGTTATATTGAAAATGGAGGTTAAATAACAATCACTTTAATTTAATTCCTTTGTCAATTACTTATAAAGATAAATTAGACATACCTTTATTAGCCTGTTTTTCGGAAAAAGTCTATGAAATAAATTCAGTAGACCAACTATTATTATTATCTGAATTACCGCTGGACTTTTTAATGGATTTACTTCATGTGTCATATTACAGTAACCAAATTAAATTTTCATATTTATATTTGGGCAATACCAAACTGTCAAATAAGTTAGGACACACATCAACACTAAAATACCTGACAGTAAACCTTATCATTCTGTGTGCACCAGTTATTCTTGCAGTAATGTGGTCAGTAAAACTTAAGGGGCAGCTTCATTTACCTATATTATGATTAAAATCGATTGTGTTATCGTATAAAGCAGGGGTCTCCAAACTTTCCAGCCTTAGGGCCATACTGATTACTCCAGTAAGTTCCGAGGGCCAAAACCATATTATCATTGTTGCCGGTGGTAGAAGTGAAATAGTCCACTGATGAAAAAAAAGTCCGAAAAAGTACACAACGTTTAAAAAAGGCTGCAAATCGGACTAAAGTCCGCAAAACGGCAACACTGCATATTATTAATTTTCCTGTCATTATCTGTAATTTCTAGATTAGTCGTAGAGTACGAGACATGAGGAGTAACGTGACACGACATCTGGTGGACACAAGCGGAAATAGGTAGTACCTTCTATCGCTAACAGATGGCGCTAATAGCACGTACAGAATAATCTTGTTTATTTCGAGAAAGTTCTGGTGTCTTCCACTCACTTCTAGATGGCAGTAATTGGAATATATAAGAAGGCTAGTGGCGCAACCACAAGTCAGTTCCTATGACACTGTTGTTAAATAAAATATTGCATACCTCCTTAAAACGTGTTTGTGCGTGTTTAAGTTTAAGACATCTTTATAACAGTATTTTGATTTGAATTGTTGCTTTTGTGTGAATTAGTAGTATGGAAAAGAAGCGAAAAATTGATAGTGAATGCAGAAAATTCAAAGATCAGTGGAACATTCAGTATTTCGTAATTGAGTCCAGTAACAAGGCGCTATGTTTGATTTGCAATGAAAGCATAGCCGTTCTCAAAGAATATAACATTAAACGTCATTATGAAACAAAATATTTTCAAAATTACTCAAAATATACAGGAAGTTTGCGGACAGAAAAATTCGGAGCTATGCAGGGCGGATTGAAATCGCAGCAATCTTCATTTACAAAACTCAAAACTGAACAAGAGGCTGCAACTCGTGCCAGCCTTTCGTGTGGCTCTTGAAATTGCAAAACGTGGAAAACCATTCACCGATGGAGAAATGATCAAAGAATGCATAATTGCAGTAGCCGAAGAAATGTGCCCTGAAAGGTAAATTTATAAAAACTGTCAGTATGTCAGCAAACACTGTTCCTCGAAGGGTAGAAAACATCGCTGAAAATATATCCTCTCAACTGTTCGACAAAAATGGACATTTTGAGTGGTTTTCTTTGGCCTTGGATGAGTCAACGGATGTGTCAGATACTGCTCAGGTGTTGATTTATATTCGAGGAGTAGATAAAAGCTATGAAGTGCACGAAGAACTTCTTGATATGTATAGTATTCATGGCACAAGTACTGGTACAGATATTTTTAAAGGAGTTGAAACGGTCATTAATCAAAAGAACCTTCGATGGAAAACTTGAAATGTATTACAACTGATGGAGGCAAAAACATGAATGGGAAAGATAAAGGAGTGGTCGCTCTTATGTCAAAGGCTGAGAAAATGACGGTGGTTCAAAACCATTAGTCTTACATTGTATCATTCATTAACAGTCTTTGTGCGGAAAATGTTTGGATATGTCTGACGTTCTGAAACCAGTCATATCAACTGTTAATTTTATCAGATCTTTGGGCTGAATCACCGACAATTCCGACAATTTATTGAAGAGATTGGAGAAACTGACTTACCTTATCATACTGCCGTACGCTGGCTTAGTTGTGGAAAAGTCCTTCAGCGCTTTTTTGAACTTCGAGCAGTGATCGAAATTTTTTTGAATGAAAAGCATCGCCCTCTTACTGAATTACAAAACAATGCATGGCTGGAAATTAGCATTCTATGTTGATTTGACAAAACATGTGAACGAACTGAATTTGGAATTGCAAGGAGAAAACCAGCATCTTCCTGATTTATACACTAATATCAAATCATTACGGAAGAAATTGAGACTGTTTCAATCACAACTACGAAGTAAATGTTTTTCACATTTTAAAACATGTGAAATATTCAGCCACATACTGAGACTGAGTTTCCTATCGATTTTGCAATCGAAACTTTGAGTGCTTTGAAGATAAATTTTGACACTCGTTTCTCGGACTTTGATGCCATTGCGAATCAAATTAAGATTTTTCAGAATCCTTTTGATACTGACATTGAAACCCTAGCCCCGGAACTTCAAATGGAAATGATTGATCTACAATGCAGTGATATAATGAAGAACAAATATCAAAACTCATCTTTGTTGGAATTTTATAAGAGTCTTCCACTGACACAATTTGATAATTTGCATAAATTTGCTCGTGGTCTGTTTTCTGTTTTTGGTACTACTTATTTGTGTGAGAAAACCTTCTCCAAAATGAAGTACACAAAAAATGTTTACATATCGAAATTAACTGATGAGCATCTTAAATCTCTTTTAATAATTGGTACAAGTAAAATTAGTCCACAACTGCAAACTATTGTCAGTGGAAAATCTCAATTACATAAATCTCATTAGTATTTCATATGTCATTATGTTTGTTATAAGTTATGTGATTATTTAAAATGTATAAAATGTTAGTTGGATTCATTTCAATAATTTGTTAGTTATTATATACTGAAGTTAAATTTTCTGCATATTATACATGTCTTTACTCATTACAATTCTGTGTTTCTTTATCCAACTTATCACAAAAACAATAACAATAAGCCTACAAGAATGTTATGAGTTAGCGGAGTTAGCCCATGACCATATCAATGTAGATGTCATATTAATAATTATTCAACAAAAAATTAGAATACTTCAGTAAACTAAATTTAATTTGCTATAAAAATTATTTGTTCTCAAAAGGGATTTTTCAAGTAGTATGCTAGCTCTCCGCGGGCCGGACAAATCTGTCCGCCCGGATGTGCCCTCGGGCCGTAATTTGGGGAGGTGGTATAAAGTAAAAGTCATTTAAAAACAATTGTACAAATTAAGACTAAAATCATTGGTACTACATTATTCAATAACATTATCCAAATCCTGTTCCAAAGATATACAGTCACTATCGGTACAAATTTCAAGATTTAATTTAAAATCATCTACAAACAATAATGGCTAAGAAGTTCTAACAACGGTTCAGATTCCTTTTCTGACTATAACAAATAAAAGATGTTCAAAACTCAAATCCTGAGGAACTTCCGATGGACAATTATAAAAGTTAAGTTTATGACTATATCTTTATCTATAATGGTACTAATTTTGTCATATCTTTTTTCTGCCAAATCTACCCTTTTTCTTTTTAAATTTCATTGGGTAATCAAGTCTATACTTTTAAAAATCTTTAACCTACCAAATTGGGATTTCTATTATTAATCGACCAAGGTTTTTTTTAGATTTTTTTTTACAACAAGTATTATAAGCTTATGTCTTTCTTAATGTAATAAAGATACTTACTACACATTATAAATAAACTATTTTTTTAGAATTGGTCAGAACGAAATAATGGGTTGTTTTACTATCGGTCCTTGGCCCCGGGGGACGTGATCATTGGGGAGATGGGGGAAAATTGGAAAAACCAATTCCCCTGGTATCCACTTTTAGAGACTGTCAATTGATCTACATGAAAAAAAAGGAAGCCCTATGTGTTAAAGTGCTTAAAAAGCAGGTAAATTTGGAAATTGTTCCTTCCAAAATAATTATAAATGATTCAGAGTTTGGCAAACGGGAATAATAAAATAACACAAATTTCACTGGCGTACAAATAACAATCAATTAAATGTAAAAATTAAAAATATATTACTCTTTAAGATAAAAGATAGCAAATTATGTATTTTCACTTTTTTAACTTTAATTATCATTATATTATTATTTATCAGGGTAATATTTAAATATTTTTAAATAAACATTAGGATCAGATAAAATTCAAAAACGTGTAGAATACTAGACAGAAATAAAAGTTAGTATATACAGGGTGTTCTTTTTTAAAACTTACCACCAACGAAATCTGCGAAAATAGCCGGGTTTTTAATTTCGCGAAACACGTCAACAAATTTAGGGGAAGGATTTTTCAAATCCCCAAACTTTTTAAAAAAATTTTAAAAAAAAGACAAGGGGGCAGGGGACTTTTTTTAAAGGGCCTTTTTTTTTTATATTTTGGGGCCCCCTTTTTAAATTTGATTTTTTGCGGAAAACCCCCAATTTGGATAAAAAAAGGGATGATAATAAAAAAAAAATTTTTTCTTTGTCCAAAATACCTATATATTAAGAAAATAATGCCCGAACAACTTTTCCTTTTAGTCCATTTGAAGTTTGTAATTTATAACACCGCTTCTGAAAACATCGAGGATAGCAGCAGCATATAGGGTCATATCCGGGGAGACTTTTTAAAATGTGCGTTAAGAATTTAAACAACGTTAATTTTATTATTTAGAAGTCAACGGTAAAGACTTTAAGCAATTTATTATATAACATTTATTAGGTAATAACTTTAATATTAATAATTATTTAAACATTTCAATGGGTTTTATTTCACAATACTTCGGTCAAATTTAAAAGGTGGTACATTAAAACGTACATAATAAAAAACCCTTTAAAATTATGTATCCTATAACCCCTCGTATCATTTAAAAATTTAAGGGTAGTAGCCCCGGGGTTTGGGGGTTAAAGTAGAATTATTTTTTCGTAAATAACCTTCCTCCTTAATAAAATTTTTGACGTGTTTCGGCTAAATTTAAAAACCTTTTTTTTTCCGCAAATAAATTGGGTAGTAAGTTTTAAAATGAACACCCTGTATAATATCGCTCATTCGAGAGAACAGTGACAGAACTCAAAAAAATTAAATATTCAGGAGAGGCAATTAATGTTTTTTAATATACTTTTTTAATATTTCAGTTAATGAATTTCTACTTTTTGACTAAAAATTAATAAAAAAGAATCATCTAGAAATTCTTTTATATATTGTATTACCAATTTTATGAAATTTTGCGACAGTGTTGCACAAACGGTGGGTATAATTTCGCGCGGTCAGAATACTGACACTAGTGCTATTTCGCAGTCATTTATCAAAATGAAAATGTGTCTTTATTTCACATTACAATTTAATACATTTGGAATATATTCTATAAGCAATCTCAAAGTTTAATAATTTGGGGTTGTGTCACTGTTCTTACAAATGAGCCTTATAAGTAATATTACTTTAATAACAATAAATACAGTATACTTAGAACCTTATTATGAATCCATTTATAGTTATATTGTTTTATAAATAATAATAAATATTGTATTAGCATTAATAACAATTATTTTCTTTCTCATCTTTTTTATATTTAATTATTATATTTTTTATTAATAACTTTATACAAATGCTATTAAAACCTTTGAAAACATAAAATTAAACTATTTTTTTCGCCGAAAAACAATATATTTAAAATGATGTATTTTCCATAACATTCTACCTCGAAGGTTTTTTTCAAATTTAAAACTCGTATATAATTATGCAAACTTTCGTTTCCCAAAAAATATACCAAAATGCCTTAAAACTTGTCTTAAATAAACCGACATTACCGTAAAATGTATGTCTTACAAGTTTTGGCTTTATTTTTAACAGAAATAAAATAATACCAAGCTGGCCTTGGAAACAATTGTTTGCTCACGTTGTTTACTGTCAGTTAAGAGTATAAATCATAAATAAAAAAATATCTACAACTGGGTTGGGTACCCAAAGCTGAAATATTTTGAATACTTCAGAATGAGAATAATTTACGCAAAACCATTTGTAACAACACAATGGCGAAGTGCGAGCAGAAAATACCATTTTTAAGTCTCTTAAAAAGTGGAAGACAATAAGTATTTTCTGCACAGAGGTCAGAGAGGTTGGTAAGAAGAGCCAAAAAACCGCTTGGAATGTTACCAAGGAGAGTGGCTCGTCAGTACAACACTTCCTAGAATACGATATCTTTAAAATTGATAAATTTTCATATCTAAAGAGACGTAAGT